>RCUC01141658.1:0-75697 GCA_003697995.1 Taxidea taxus jeffersonii | reverse complement strand
GAGTCCCGCATCATCGGGCTCCTTGCTCGGCAGGGAGCCTGCTTCTCCCTCTGCCTCTGCCTGCCTCTCTGTCTGCCTGTGCTCGCTCTCTCTCTCTAACAAATAAATAAAAAATAAAATCTTTTAAAAAAGAATTATATGCAATATGTAATGTCTATAATATGCATGTATTTATAAATTCTTATATATACCTATATTTAAAAATTTGTATATAGATATTTATGAATATGAAGAGAGAGAGAAAGCCACTATGGAAAATGCTAACAATTGGTGAAGGGAACACAAAAATTGTTTGCACTATTCTTGCAATTCTTTTGTAAGTTTAAAAGCATGTTAAAATTGTAAGCTAAAAAATACTAAAATTTTGTGACCTGGGAAAATGCTTTGCTAAAATGAGTAAAAGCGGGGGTGCCTGGGTGGGTCAGTCAATCTCTCCCCCCCCAGCTCCTGTTCTTTCTCAAATAAATAAATAAAATCTTTAAAAATAAATAAATAAAATAAAATGAGTAAAAACATTAGGATGCAAACCTATGAGTTCAGCATGATATCTCAAGAACAGGGCAGTTGTAAAAGGTATGTAAGAAAGAAAAAAGCCGGAATGTTACCAGTGGTATGTGGTTTCTGAGCTATGAGATTCTTTTTCTTTTTTTTTTTTTTTTAAGATACATGTCTTTTTCATTTTATTTTTTTAAAAGATTTTATTTATTTTTTTGACAGAGACAGACACAGCGAGAGAGGGAGCACAAGCCTGGGGAGTGGGAGAGGGAGAAGCAGGCTTCCCTCAGAGCAGGAAGCCCAACGCAGGGCTTGATCCCAGGACCCTGGGATCATGACCTGAGCCAAAGGTAGACGCTTAAGACTGAGCCACCCAGGCACCCCACATATCTTTTTTTTTTAAGATTTTATTTATTAAAAAAATATATATTTTATTTTTTTATTTGACAGAGATCACGAGTAGGCAGAGAGGCAGGCAGAGGGGGGGAAGCAGGCTCCCTACTGAGCAGAAAGCCCGATGTGGGGCTCGATCCCAGGACCCTGGGATCATGACCTGAGCTGAAGGCAGAGGCTTTAACCCACTGAGCCATCCAGGCGCCCCTTGTTTGTGCTTTTAACAAAAGTCTTTTAACTGAGATAAAACAACAAGCCAGGTTGGCCATGGCTTGAGTCAGTGGGTCACATACAAAGTGAGTCCTTGTAGAACATTCTATAAAAGCTGTGTCTGATGCGGCAAATCTCCGCCCAGGTCAGGAGGCTCACTCTAAGTGTCCCAGATCTGAAGGTTTCCAGGAACTCCCATGGGAGAACCTGTTGTTTTTTTACTCAAGCTTTTGCCCCCCAGAAGCTTTGTTTTTATTGGAAAAACACAAGACCAACAATGATGCCATCCCCCCACCACCGTCCCACTCAGAACACAGAATCCAGTAGAGACACACTCTGTGCCTTAGAACCAATGACAAGGTTCTTACAAGAGTGATCAGAATCAGCTCAAACTTTCTTTTCTCGTCCCTGGCAGGTACACTGTAGAAACCTTTCCTAGGGCGATTGTTAACAGTTTGGGTTTGTTGTATGAATTCCTAGACCTGACTAAAGGTGCTAAGAATAAACAGTGGTGCATTTCTGCTCATTCTCATGGCCTCGGATTTCCATTTTCTTTTTCTTTTTTTTTAAAGATTTTATTTATTTATTTGACAGAGAGAGATCACAAGTAGGCAGAGAGGCAGGCAGAGAGAGAGGGAAGCAGGCTCCCTGCTGAGCAGAGATCCTGATGCGGTACTCGATCCCAGGACCCTGAGATCATGACCCGAGCCGAAGGCAGCGGCCCAACCCACTGAGCCACCCAGGCGCCCCTCAGATTTCCATTTCTAATAAAATGCCCTCTTAGAGACTGAAAATGAGGTCGATGTGCAAAGTTAAGCAAGGAAGGCGAGGGGAAAGCCAGCGAGGTGAGCCAGAGAAGAAGGGTCCATTTGGGGTGTCAGATCAAGGTGCACCAGGGTCAGAACTCAGGAGACAGAGGAGGTGAATGGAGTGGCCTGAGAGGGGAGAGCCAGGTACGGGGAGAACAGTCGGTTAAGTAGGGTCATCTAAGGGGTGGGTTCATGGGCACGCTGGACTGGTTGCCTGAGAAGGACAAAAATCCCACGGATAGATAATGCCTCTGGTGGTTCACAGACCTCTACAGGGTTTACATTGTACAAACCCTGCTCCCCCAAATACGACTTTCCTCCTGCACCCAAGAATGACTGTGTCCTCACTCCCAATCTGTCCCAAACCAATGTCTTCTCCACCGTCATCCCAAATCCCTTCCCTCAAACCCTCAGGGCCATTCTCAGACACCAGAGGATGCAAGACCCATCATTTCTCTAAGCCTCCCTTCGGTTTTTCCTCCTTTTCCACAAATGACATCACAGGCGAATTCTAGCATCTGCACGATGCTGGAAAGATACAAGCTTAGCAGGGGCAGGGTTTTGAGACTGCTGCTAGATCGGGGACGGTCCTGTTCTGCTGGGCCATCAGCCAGGCCAGCCACGGAGCTTCTCTAGAGGGAGCCCACCATCTGGAGGAGGCATGGTGGACCGCATGGCCGCAGGGCGTTTGGAGAGGTTACGTTTGCCCTCCCGGCCTGGGCTGGCCTGGGCTCGGCACCCCTGCATCCTCCATGCACAGCAGAAAGCGTGGTGTTGCAATAAGCCCTACTCCCACCCCACCAGCAGCTTGGTCCGCAGCTGGACATCCCACCCGGCTTCCCTCCTGGCTGATGAGTTACTGTTTTTCGAAAAGCAAGAATTCAAATGGCAAATTCCCAGAGCATAAGGTAAGTCTCAGATCTTGAAAGGCTGCTGTGGAATCCAGCCCTCACAGAGGAGAAAAAGACAAAAGGAGGGAGGATGGGAAGGGAGCCAAGGAGAGGTCACATGAGAGGTCAGGGAAGAAAAACACGCCTCTTCCTTGTCCCCAGTGCCGTCTCTGGTTAAGGCCTCAGATCACGGCAACCGCCTCCACTTCTAGCCTCCGAGGTCACCTGGGAAATCTAACTAAATTAGACAATTTTTTTTTTAAGATTTTATTTATTTCTTTGTCAGAGAGAGTGAGCACAGGCAGACAGAGAGGCAGGCAGAGGCAGAGGGAGGAGCAGGCTCCCTGATGAGCAAGGAGCCCGATGCGGGACTCGATCCCAGGACGCTGGGATCATGACCTGAGCCGAAGGCAGCCCCTTAACCAACTGAGCCACCCAGGCGTCCCAAATTTTTAAAAGATGTTTTAACCTTACTTAGGTCTGGTTTCTTAAAAATGTGTCTAAAGGCACAGTAGCGGACCCTTCCACATTGTCTCTGACAGTCCCTGCTGCATGGCACAGAGATAGTGACATTTATTTTTCCTCTTTTCCCATTTCTAATATTTCCTGTTTTTATCTAGGTTGCAAGCCTCCTATGATGACTAAAACTATGTGGAGGAGTAAAACAGATGACCCACATCTGCAGTTTTAATGAGACAAGATAAATCTTGGAAAAGGATGCGCAGAGATGTATGTTCTCGCCAGGCATAAGATGCTGTTGAGTGAGTTAAGCTTCCTTTTTCTTAATCATTCAAAAGATAAAACAGAAAGGACTAGCCTGGCACTTCAGGGAGTAGAAAAACTGAGTCGAATCCTATGGAAGGTGATGAAGATTTGGGATTTTCTCATTTCGTCTCCCACTTCTTTCTCCACTACCCCATCCCATCTGCTCATGTCAATAGTTTGCCTTTAATGAAATGTGGTTAAGTTTCTACATTTTACCAACAGACTTGAGCAATTTCTCTGGGTGTTATGTTGGTTTAGAGATAATTTTTGATAAGAAAAACTAGGAAACTCCAATAAAATGAATTAAAAATATGAAGTAATGATAACTCACCCTTTGTTTTTTTCCCTACCATTTGTTCACTGCCTGTATTATCTATAAATATATAATGAGGAGAGAATCACAAATAACCAAATTTTCTACTTAACAATCCTACAGATCTTATATATTGAGAAATGAATCATGTGAAGCTCAAGGTCAAGCATTTAGTTAATAGCACTGTGATGTCCAGAAGAGAGGTATCTCCCAAGTCATCCCGGGCTCTTATCACTCAATACTATTTCAGTTTAAGCAAATTGTAGAGATATTCTTTTAGCCAAAACTTACCCAACAAGAAACTACGACAGTGCTACAAATCCTGAAAATACACCCATTTTCCAGGCATAGTTCGGGTAGTTATTCCACAGGAAAGGTTCTAACCTAAAAATAATGGATCTTCAGTGAAAGAAAACTAGACCCAGGTGTGTCCAAGGGAGCCATAACAGAATGGGAGAAAGTGAACCAAGCCATGAACTGTCACCATCAAAAGGTGGAACACGTCATGAAGGGACATAAGGGGAGGCGAAGCTCAAGGAAGTGGAAGGTTTTCAAAGTCAGAGAGCTGCTACTGTATTTAAGAAAGCGTAAAGCCATAGCTATGTTCGGGGTGCCTGGGTGGCTCAGTGGGTTAAAGCCTCTGCCTTCAGCTCGGGTCATGATCTCAGGGTCCTGGGATCGAGCCCCACATTGGGCTCTCTGCTCAGCAGGGAGCCTGCTTCCCCCTCTCTCTCTGCCTACTTGTGATCTCTGTCAAATAAATAAATAAATAAAATCTTTAGGGAAAAAAAAAAAGCCATAGCTATGTTCCTCCTTTCCTTGAGAAAAGGAAACAGCCATTTGGGATCTGACTATAATATCTGCAAGAATTATTTTTTTATCTCCTCTTACAGCTAGAATAGTTTATTTACTTAGTGCCTAGCAAACTCTTTATATTTTAGATTAAGCCATATGAAATTCCCAATATTTGATTTTAATCTATAAAAATGGCCATTTCAGATGGGTTTGACCTAACTCATTATCTCTACTGTCTAATTCTCACCTTGCCAGATGGGTATTATTATTCTCATTTAGAGATGAAGAAACAGATATAAAGAAGAAAGTAATGTGCCCCAAGGTACCAAGAGGTACCATGTTCCCACCCTGGGTCTTGCAGACCCCAGAGCCAAGGGTCAGGAGCGTTCCTCTCAACAGCATAGCCTGGAGATGTCTGTGTTAGTTCAGGTAACTAAAGACGTATTTAGTGGAATATGGACCTTAAGTCATCACAATTAGTCTATTAAGTTTTGAAACATATTTTAAAATTTAAAAAAGTTTTTTTTAAGATTTTATTTATTGATTTGACAGAGATTACAAGTAGGCAAGAGAGGCAGGCAGGGAGAGAGAGGAGGAAACAGGCTCTCCACGGAGCAGAGAGCCCGATGTGGGGCTCGATCCCAGGACCCTGGGATCATGACCCAAGCCAAAAGCAGAGGCTTTAACCTACTGAGCCACTCAGGTGCCCCTTGAAACATATTTTATACCACTAGCCGGCTTATCACGTTGAGCAAATTACCTCATTGTACTTATCTAGTCTTCTGCTCTGTAAAAAGGAGGTGATTGGGCAAAAGGATTGATTAGGTCCTTTTTCATTTTCCTAAATGTGAATAATATATACAAATATAATAAACAGAATTTTTAGTTTTTTAAAAAAAATGATGACTTACAAAAGTATTGTTCTTTGGAAACTAGCCAACCAACACAGAAAGGTTTAAAGTAAGAAAATCTTTTTAGACCCTCCCTTCTCCTCTTACTTTGGTAGTCTGTCTCCATCTGGAATTTTGCCAGAGCCAAATATCTGACCCTGAGCCACTCACTTTAGCTTGTCTGAGACTCAGTTCCTTCGTGTGCAAAATGAGTGGGGTGATGTCAGCTCAGCCTCCTCCCAGAAGACGGATGTGTTAACATAGGTGAAAGTGTCCCCAGAATAGGTTTGTGTGCAAGATTTTATATCACTTTGCTGGAAATCGTGATCACATGCTTCCCTCTCTGGAAACTGCCATGCTAGCCAGCAGGTGGGAATGCCTGCCAACCCTCTTCCTCTCCAGGGTCTCACTGTTAATTAGCGATTTACCTCCCTCAGTGAGTCAGGACAATAAATGCTGGGCATCTCTGAGCTAAACAATTGATATTTAACAACTGGAACTAGCCAACAAATGATTCAACCAAAATAAAAATTCTTCTAAAACCATCTCTGACTCATGTTCACATCACTCCTGATAAATGGGACCAGGCGGAAACCAGTGTGTGTGAGTGGACCCCTGGGAGTCATTTGATTACATCTCCACCTCTGCCTCACTCACCTCCCCCCAGAGACACACGCTCTGTGAGGTTGAGGGACTGTTTGAATGTTTTCATTTGCTCAGTGCACCACCCACTCACCCACCCCCATCATTTCATGGTTTTAGAGTTAAGTCAATAAGAAAATGCACACATCATTGAATTTTGGAGCTGACAGGGGCCCAGAAGATCATCTGGTAACTTTACAACCCAGGAACACAGTTAAAAATACAAGGTTCTAGGCCATCAAGAATATGGGCGGGTTTCAGGGCACCTGGGTGGCTCAGTCAGTTTAGCGTCTGGCTCTTGGTTTTTGGCTCAGGTCATGATCTCCCTGTAGCGGGAGGGCTGCGCACTCAGTATGGAGTCTGTTTCAGGTTCTTTCTCCCTCCCCCTCTGCGACCTCCCCAAGCACACACTCTCCCTCTCTTTCTCAAATAAATAAATAAGATCTTAAAAAAAAAAAGAATATGGAAGGATTTAAATTAACCACATTAATAAGCCACATACTAAAAACACACCTGTCTTATGATCAAAGGATATTTCTCTTCTGTTGCTGGGACAAACAAATGCTTTAAAGTCAACTAAGAGGCAATCACAACAATAATTAATATCTGTAGTTTTCAAAACACTTTACATGTCAGCTCCTTTGATCGGGAATGCTGGAGGAAAGGGAATTTACACTTAATTAAAAGTACATTATTGGGGCGCCTGGGTGGCTCAGTGGGTTAAAGCCTCTGCCTTCAGCTCAGGTCATGATCTCAGGGTCCTGGGATCGAGCCCCACATTGGGCTCTCTGCTCAGCGGGGAGCCTGCTTCCTCCTCTCTCTCTGCCTGCCTCTCTGCCTGCTTGTGATCTCTGTCTGCCAAATAAATAAAAATCTTAAAAAAAAAAAAAGTACATTATTGAAAATGTGGCTAGAAAAACTTAAAAAGGAAAAAAGAAAGAAAATGTGCCAGCACTCTGGATGTGTTACTGCATGTAATCCTCAGTAGCAACAGCTAATCCTAGGTATTATGAAACCCATTTTGCAGTTCACAAAGCCAAGGCTTTGGGAGGTAGACTAGCTCGATCAAGTCATTCTGAGTTGACCACCTCTGCAGGGCTCCTTCCCTACAACCTGGTCCTCTTAGAGACCACTCACTTTGGTCTTGATGAGTCTGTGTGTTACTCTAGGGCTTCAGAAAATAAAGCATTTTTCAAATAAAGTCAGGCTGACACTGAAAAATGTCAACTTTCTTCCTACACTATGTTCTCACTTCCACTGTGTAAGATCCCTCCTTGGTGGGCAATCCTATGTCCTGCCAAACAAGGCCTAACTACTTCAGGTACCTTGTTTACCCCAAGTGTTCTCTTTGGTGAGACCTCCAATCTTGCCCTCACTGGAGAATACCCCAGACCCACCCCTGGAGCAGCCAGAATGGGCGTTTCTATATCACTTAGTTATTAGCCTGATCCGTTACCAAGCCTAAATACAATACCCCTTAGTAAGTGCACCACCACCCAGATCCCTTATCTTCATGCAGTTCAGCTGACCCCTTCACAGGAGTAGATAGAATAGAAGTCTCACCAGGAAAAAAGGAAAAGAACAAAAGAGCAAAATAAACCAAGTCAGATCTGCTGGAGCCTTTGTCCCATTTACCCAACCCCTCATGAAAGTTTATTTGAGTAAAACATACAACCCCAAAGGATTATACATTCCATGAAATTCTATCTGCCCCAAGTTCTGTTGATACTCAAAATTATGGCCTTACCACACACACACACACACACACACACAAAAGGAACATAAACAAATACACATCCAATCTGGGAAATTCTCACATGCTAAAAGCCAGACAAGTATTTCAACCACTGCCACCCTGTTGCTCTCAAGAGATTTCAGCAAAAAGAAAAACATCTAAATTTAAATAGATAAAATAAATCTCCAAGTTTTGTTTTCATTTATTTTTTTTTATTTTTTTTTTTAAGATTTTTATTTATTTGTTAGAGAGAGAGAGAGAGAGAGCGAGCACAGGCAGACAGAGTGGCAGGCAGAGGCAGAGGGAGAAGCAGGCTCCCCGCCAGGCAAGGAGCCCGATGTGGGACTCGATCCCAGGACGCTGGGATCATGACCTGAGCTGAAGGCAGCTGTTTAACCAACTGAGCCACCCAGGCGTCCCTTTTTTTTTTTTTTTAAAGATTTTATTTATTTATTTGACAGACAGAGATCACAAGTAGGCAGAGAGGCAGGCAGAGAGAGAGAGGAGGAAGCAGGCTCCCCGCTGAGCAGAAAGCCCCATGCGGGACTCGATCCCAGGACCCTGAGATCATGACCCGAGCCGAAGGCAGAGGCTCAACCCACTGAGCCACCCAGGTGCCCCTTTGTTTTCATTTCTGATGACAAATATTGAAAATACATTTAAAGGCCACGCAGCATACCTTTACCCACCCCAGCGGATGGAGGAAACAAGAAATTCTTGATCACCAATGTCAACAGGAAGACAACACCAGGATAACCTGAAGGTATAAAAAGAACTTCCAGGAGGAGTCTACACAGCCCAGGGACCTTGAATTAATCTAAGCAAACTCCCAAGTCTCCATACTCAAGTGCCAACCTCCCAGCTTTAACCAGTATTGGGAGTGAGGCGGGGAGGGGAGTCTTCATTATTACTCATAAACAAAAATACAAAACAATATGCCAAGGAAAGTTGAGACCTTGATATTTTTTTCTCTCTCACAATATTAACTTACAGTTTAGCAACAGTTAGGGTGGAGGAGGAAATCCCCTGTGTTCACACCCACCCCCCTCAAATGTCTTTTTTTTTTTTTTTCCTTCAGAGGGCTGTGTACAATGCATTTAAAAAATCCATTGTTGGTGCAAGGGAGACTGAGATGTTTTTTCTCCTGGCTAATAATGGATTCGATTGCCTTGAAGTCAATGAACTCCTGGGTAGGAAATACCAAGCAGACAAACAGGAATAGAGTAAGAAATGCACCAACCAGACCATCTGTGTTAGACCTACATTCTAGACTACTTAAGGGGCACCCTTTAAATAAAACACTTTAAGTAAAAACACTCTTCACTCAGCAAAACAATTCCATTTTACTTTAACCTTACAAAGTTTCCCGAATTATTACTCGAAAAATGAGAGTGTTCAAGACTTGAGATTCAAGTAATCTAAATACGAAATCTTTGGTTGAGAGAACAGCCGTGAGCGGGCCATCCGCACAATGTCATCAAGACCGGCTGTTCCCAAGAGATTGGAACCGGGCATCCTACTCTCTCTAATCTGAGCCAACTCCCTTGTCAGTTAGAGGAAGGTTATCTGTTAACAGTCATTCTCCTTCCACATTCTCTATCTTCCCACTGATAAGAAAACCCGCCATATTTACTTTGACTATCAACTATCTGATAAAAACAAATGAAGAGCTTTTTCTCCACTTGATAATGAGAGTCTCCAAAATCCGTTACTGTGGGGCTAAAACTACAAGGCTAACTGGGGGCCAGGCTCTCTGTTAAGCTCTTTATCTACATTTTCTTGTTTAAATCCCCCAAGAACCCTGTGGGTTCTTATCCCCATTTTCCATCTCAGGAAACTGAAGCTCACGAAGCTTCCACAGCTGAACCTTGCTATAAGGCAACCTGGATAACAAGTGACAAAGCCGGATTGGAGCTTGGGCTCAGAGCTCAGGAGCCCTTGCTGTGAAGTAGAGTCTCTCCAACCCGTCCCTGTTGCAAATCCACCCCCGTGCTGTCGTGACCCATCTTGTAACCCATCTTGAACGGATGTCTCCTCACCTACAACTTTCCCCGTGATTGACTCTTTCCTGTGTTTGTTCTTTGGCACTTGCTAGGGATAGTAAACCCCTTGAAAGCAGGGACTGGGGATTTCTTGTGATCTCCTGAGGACCTCACAGATGGATCATGCCACTCAAAAACAATGGTGGGACAAAAGGAGGAAGTCGCCCAAGGGTCCATCAAGGGATAAACAGACACACAAAGTGTGGTATCTACACGCAAAGGAAAAGGACTTATGGATATTAAAGAGGAAAAGAAATTCTGACACATGCTATGACAGGGATGAAACCTGCTAAGTAAAACAGCTAGTCAAAAAAAAAGGACAAATACGGAATGATTCCACTACCACAAGGTACCTCAATAGGCAAACTAATAGAGCCCAAAAGTAGAACATGGCTGCCAAGGGCTTTTGGAAAGGGAGAAAATGGGGTTAGTGTTTAATGAGAAAAGAGTTTCGATTTTGCAGGATGGGAAAGTTCTGTGGGTGGTGATATCATGACAATGCAAATCTACTTAATGATACTAAATTGTGCATTTGAAACGGTTAAGATGGTACACTTTATGTTCTATGCATTTTGCCACAATTAAAATTAAAAACAAACAAGGGCAGGAGGAGTGCCCATCACAGAAATGCTTCGACATCCCTGTTGGGGCTGCTGGTGGGCAGGAGTCTGGCCGCTGTCTCGGGTGTCAGGGAGCTGCCCCCCACCCCCACCAGGGAGTCATCCCGCTGGTGTGGCCCTGAAGTCTGCTGACAAGGATGACCCATTCAGGGCTCCCACCGTTGTGCTTCCACAGCCTAGCGACACGCAGGTCGCTCTCAGAACGTGCCCTTTCTGACCTGGGTGGAAGCATGAGCAGACAGCAAACTCCAAGGGGGAATGGCTTGGAGACCTCAGTGGGCACCTCTCCCTGTCGCAGGGTCCAGGCCGATGTAAGGGCTCAGATGTCTGACTGCTCCGACTGCCAGAAGGCAAGTCTGGGCATCTATCATCTCCCTTGTCATGGAGCCACAGAGTAAAAACAGAAAGGGGAAAGGTAGTTTCCACCTTGGAAATGTGACAAGCCAGAGTTAATCTACAAAGGAAACAATATTCAAAAATGGGACAGCTTGGGATTCCTTTGATGACAGAGGGGTGGCGTTTAAGGAGCTACCCCCATCCCAGGGACAGAGAGCTTCCTGGACAGGGAAAACATGGCTCGACTCACGTCCTTCTCTTCAAATCAGAGCCCTGTGGCCTCTAATGAGGCTACCATTAACCACCCAGGCTTGTCCCATGGAGTGCACTTCTAGGGAATGGACACCCTTGGGACCTCAAACACTCTCTGGGCCAGTCCCCTCCTGGGCATTCCTATACACTCTCTGTGTTCTTCTGTGTCCAAGACCCAGGCTGGTCTCAGAGGTCGGACAAGACTGGGGCACTTCCCCAAGGAAAGTAAAACCATCTACCACTGGAGAATTCAATTCCACTTTTCTCCTTTGGCATTCAAAAATCGTTTCTCATGAACTTCTTCTTGGAGGGTGACAAATTAACTTTTTATTTCTGTCATTTGGGTTTTTCTTTTTACTGATTTTTAACTAGGCTTTTATTTTAATTCCAGGATAGCTCACATACAGTGTTGTATTAGATTCAGTGTACGACACAGGATTCCACACATGCATATGTCACCCGGGGCGCATCACAAGTGCCCTCCTTCATCCCCATCACTGCTCCGCCCATCTCCCCACTTCCTCTCTGGTGACCATCCGTTTGTTCTCTATGGGCAGTTTTACTATTTTTTAATGAGTCAAAGTTTATACAAAGAAAATAAAATTTCTGCATTGATGACTATGCTTTTTTATTGCGGTAAAATATGTATTACACAAAATGTACCATCTTAACCATTTTTAAGTGTACAGTCCTGTGGACACCAAGAATGTTCATGGTGTTGTGTGACCATCACCACCATCTGTCCACAGAACCCTTCTCATCCTGAAACTCTTACCTCTTCAACACTAACTCGTTCTCCCCTTCCCCCAGGCCCTGGCAACCATCATTGTACTCCCCGAACATTTTTGAGATCTTAATAAATGTCTTCTCCTTTTACTTTCTCTCCTCCTTAGGCAGACAGCCATGCTTTTAATTTAAATGCTTGCTTTGGGGATCTGGTGTCAAGGAGTCAAAAATCCTGGCTTTTGTAAAATCTAAGTCATCAATAAGATTATGCAAGGCAGGGGTGCTGGGTGGTTCAGTGGATTAAAGCCTCTGCCTTAGGCTCAGGTCCTGGGATGGAGCCCCAGATGGGCTCTCTGCTCAGCGGGGAACCTGCTTCCTCCATTCTCTCTGCCTGCCTCTCTGCCTACTTGTGATCTGTCAAGTAAATAAATTTAAAAAAATAAATAATTAAAAAAAAAAAAGATTATGTAAGGCATTTTAGAGAGCGTCCTTTCTCGCTCCAGCCCTGGGTGTTTTGCTCTGGTCCCTGGAAGTTCCCAGGTGAACTGGCAAGACTTCATAGAGGAGACTCCAGGCTCCGAGTTCACAGACTTGTCAAGGATCCCTGTGTGCCCTGTAAGGACCAGCAGCCTCAATCTTGACCATGTGGATAGAAACAGTCAGAGGCCATGTAGACACATGACAGGAAATCACAGCTAAAACCAGTGCAGATAGGTGTCAGGATGGCCTCCTTCCCACAACCTAACACCTTCTAAACCTTTATATTTTAGATATAATCACAGGGTGGGAATATCCCCCCAAATGACTGAGGTTAAATTTTCTGTTAGCTGGACAGGTTGAGGGCTCAAAGACAAAATTAAGTTAATTTATGTAAATTTTAAAAAAAAATTTTTTTTTGCAAGCCTTTGTTTATGGACTGAGATTTATAACTTCAACCACAGTAAAAGGACAGGGCTAGCTTAGCTTGTAGAAAGCACTAAACAGGCAGAATAAAGAGGGTAACGATTAAGACTATAAAAAGCCAAACTATAGAGATTCAAATCCAGCTTTGCCACTAGCTATATGCTCTTGTCCTAAAGCACAGTATCTGTTTCTTCATCTGTAACAACAAAAAATAATAATGGCATCTTCCCCAAGGGGAGTTACAAAGGTCAAAGATGACACTATCTACAGGGCCCTTGAAAGAGGGCCCAGCTTCTCACTAAATAGTCATTATCAAAAGCAGCTTAAATTACTTTGCTCTCTATCTGCTCTTGGGGAAGCCTGAATTCCCAAAAGAAATATAAAAATTTGAACTTTTCAACGTTACACTCTTCTGAAAAAAGCTCGATCAGAATTTATGATCGAAAATAAACCCAGGGACGCCTGGGTGGCTCAGTTGGTTAAGCGGCTGCCTTCGGCTCAGGTCATGATCCCAGCGCCCTGGGATCGAGTCCCACATTGGGCTCCTTGCTTGGCAGGGAGCCTGCTTCTCCCTCTGCCTCTGCCTGCCACTCTGCCTGTGCTCACTCCTGCTCTCTGTCTGACATAAATAAATAAAATCTTAAAAAAAAAAAAAAAAAAAAGAAAAGAAACTCATGTTAGGGAGCCTGGGTGGCTCAGTCGGTTAAAGCCTCTGCCTTCGGCTCAGGTCATGATCGCGGGGTCCTGGGATCGAGCCCCATATCCGGCTCTCTGCTCAGCGGGGGGTGATCTCTGTCTGTCAAATAAATAAAATCTTTAAGAAAAAAGAAAATAAACCCATGTTAAAGGTTCAAGGTTTTATCCAATTGCACACATACTGTATTAGGTCTTCCTCTGTTCATATAAACTCTGTCCTTGGTTTGGATCCATTCTTTATAAAGCCGCAGGAATGTTACTTTGTATTTGTTCAAGTATTTACAGTAGAGTGTAAGAATTTTTGTGTATTGTGTATTGTGCAATAATTTTTGCTTGCATTTTTCCAGGCCAGTTTTGAAAGGTATCATTTGTGGCAGGCACCGGGAGTTCAGTGGAACTTGTCAGAGGTGGCCTATGTTATCAAGCCCAAGAGGACCCCTGAGGAGTTCCTGAGATGTGAAAATGCACTTAGAGGGTGTGGGCGGGAGGGAAGAGTGGTACCTCAGGGGACAAACGCCTTTAAGGTTTGCTTCCTCTCATTTACACACCTTTAAGGTGGATGTTAAAGATAAAATTATTTCTATTACGGATTTCCCAATTATTCTCTCAAAACAACAATGAGAAAGCAAATACTAAGTGACAAATCTCCGTTTTGGAGACAAGACTGATAATCCTCCATAGCACCTGCTCTCATGTTCTCTGACTCCCCCTCTCCCCGGGAACTCCCCACCTTCCAGCTTAAAGCCCTCTGGAGCAGATCAGCTGGTCTGCTGGAAAAACACGGGCTTCCCCTGGGAAGATACCGTCCACTCTGGCCAGATGCCCAGCGATCTGGCTTCTTCTGCTCTCCCTGTCCCCCTGCTTCTAGATCCCAGGGCAGGAGCTGGAAATTCTGCACCACCCGCCAGCCACTCCCCTCCGCCCCCACCACGTTCATGGCCCCACTTTTCATTTGCAAGGAATAACAATGGTTATGAAAAGTGGGTACCCAGAAGGTATGGAAAGGTGTTCTTTTCCTTGGAATGCCTCGGTTATGAAACCAGTTTGGTTCTAAAGCTTATTGAGAACATTCTACTCTGTGGATAATGGTTATTAAAAAGTATTGGGAGGGGCACCTGGGTGGCTCAGGGGGTTAAAGCCTCTGCCTTCAGCTCAGGTCATGATCTCAGGGTCCTGGGATCGAGCCCCGCATCGGGCTCTCTGCTGGGCGGGGAGCCTGCTTCCTCCTCTCTCTCTGCCTGCCTCTCTGCCTACTTGTGATCTCTGTCAAAAAAATAAATAAAATTAAAAAAAAAAAGTATTGGGAAATGAATGTTATAATACCAGCCGTCAAAGAAGGTTGGAAAACACCACAGAAACTTCAACAAACTGTTTTCAAACGGTAGAGCTCAAGAAAAAGTAAGCTGAGTTGGAGTAAAACAAGAAAGTAGGTACAGATGTTTGCAGCAACATTGGGGAGACTCTCACAACGGAAGGGGAATGACTGGGGCTCTCTGTGGATATAATTTCCCTTCAAAACTTCCCCACCCCCCCCCTTAATATACACTGGGCATGCTGGTTTCACTTCCCAGTCGTGATTCTGTGATTCTGGTTGATGTTCTGTTTACAAAAGAAAGAGAGAAAAGGAAGGAGAGAGACAGAGGAGCTAGAGGGGAAAGAGTTCCAGATGTTCTGGGCCAGAATCTAAAGAGAGAGAAGGAAGGAGGAAGGGACAGGGGATGGGTGTCGGGCAGCGAGTGGAGTAGAGCCACAGGAGGTATGGAGGAGAGAGGGGGAGGCACGGATCCCAGGGGGCAGAGAGGAAAGACAGAAGGAAGGCGGCCTCCACTTTTCCCCTTCCCTCCCCCAGCCTCCAGGTGGCACAGCTGACCAACACAGCTTGCTTGGGAGCTGAAAAAATAGGACAGAGGCCCGGACAAGTTTGGGGAGTAAACCTACAAAAGGAAAGGCACCGTGATCAGGCAGGATGGGCTGGGGGAGGGAGTGGCCGGGGCAATTCGGTACTGGGTTCAGCAGCATTTCCACTGCCTCCTGGGTACCTTAGCCAGATGCTCTCAAAATTCAGATGGAAATCTTTCAGGCTGCATTTGAAACTCTCTGTCGCTTTTCAAGTCCCAGTAAAAAGAATCACATTTGCATACCGCACTGCAATTTGTATCATCTCACTTAAGATTTTCGCTGGAGAGTTGCATACATCTGAAGCTATGGAAACACATACAGGATGGGAATTCTAGATATGGACAACAGCAGCTCTCTGGACCTTCTGGGCAGGGTAATTCTTCCTTGTGGGGGAGCTGTGCTGAGCTCTGTAGGCTGTTAGTACAGCCCACTAGATCCTGGTAGCACCCATCTCAGACCAATCTCACCCATCTTGAAGCTTGGCTGGTTTGCATAGTGTTAACTGCCAAAACTTCCTCCCTCCTGGTTGGATAAGGGAGCTTCTCACACTGTCATGTGCATACAAATTCCTGAGGATTTGGTTAAAATGCAGATTCTGCTTCCGTGGGTCTAGGATGGGGCTCAGGATTCTCTAGTTTCAAGGAGCTCCTGAATGATGCCAATGCTGTGGGTCCCCGACTACACTTTGAACAGCAAGGCCCCATAGCCCTGGTTTAGGAATGGATAGGAGCTGGGTAGGACCCTGTGCAGCTGTGGGACCCCTGGGCTGATTCCACAGCCTCTGAGCACATCAGTATCCTTGTTAGAAACATGGTGGTGGTTCTAAGGATTAAGAAAAGTCATGGAGATAAAGCAACCCGTTTAGCATCTGGCACTCAAAAAATGTTAATTCCCCTCCCCTTCCCTGGGAGCTCCTCCTAGCACCAGCACCATGCCTAGAAACCTCAAGATCAAGGCGTCCACGGGGATTGCAGGGAATTCCCTAGAAGAGAAAACTAAATTCCATTCTCAACAGTGGTTGGAGAGGGAGGGGTTTTCTCCCTTCTCCTTCTTCTATTTTATACCCTCTATCTGGTGATACTACAACATCCGTCATCCTTCAGAGGCTGTGAATTGTTTTGATAATGAAGCATATGATGAAAAGAATATTTTAAAAACAATGTACACATTGTGATTTCATGCAAAAGCAATGCCTCCCACACTCAGGGCCCATCTCTGTGCTGTGTGAAACACCAACTTGAGCTTTCTTCTAAAGGAAAAATGATCCTAAACAGGGATAATCACAAGTGCCTTGGATATGATCTAAGTTTCCAATACAGTTTAATCATTTTCCTCCCCAAATGAATGGCTTCTGCTCATCTGGATTTGTGTCAGAGGAGAACTCCTGCCTTTTTTTTTTTTTTAATTCCTTTGCAAGGATAAAATGTTCTAATGCAAAACACTAATTTGCCAGGCTAAATATAGCCTTGGAATCACACGGCACACGGCACATAGGCCTCAATTTTAATACACATACAGAGAGAGCTTTTTGAATTTAGGGTTGTGAAGTGCTTGAATTTTCTAGAAAATTAATATGTATTCCTTGGACCTTCCCCCCAACCCCTTACATAAAAAGGGCTAGACAATGGGTTTCTTTCTCAATGGGTTTACAGGCTGTGTTACAAAATTTACATGAGGCCCTACTCCAAACATAGTGTTTCTGAATTATCCCCCTGAGCAAATGACATCATGATCACGTGAGCCAATCAGGTCAGGGACAGGGGTTGAGGGCAGTCAGTTAACCGCCTACAGGAAAATGTGGTTGGGCCTTCCTAGAGCCTTCTACACACAAATTCACCCAGGTGTGGGGCTCAGGTAGGCCCCACAGAGTTTTGCATTTGAGGCAACTAATGGGGCCGCAGTGGGGGAGGGGAGTGGCAGCTAATGTCCCCCCCCCTTCCCTGCCCACGGTTGGGCTTCCCCCCCAGGGGGTCTGCTCTGGGACACTGGCTCAGTCCTGGCCCCACAGGTTCACTAGGAACATCCTGCCAAGGCCATGGGCTAGAGAGGATGCCTATCTAGGGAACCCCTTCTCTTTCTGGTGCTCATTGTAGTGGGTGTCAGGTCCTCACACACACTCTTCTAACAAAGAACTAAAAACCTCGAAGTCCTGGGCAATTTCTCTACACCTTATAAACCCAGGACACTCTAAGCTCCATGCAGAAACCCCCAGGCCAGCCTCCTGTGACACCCCAGGAAAAACTGCTCCAGCATCACGGCTGAGCTGGCCCTGTAAGAACCCTTCTCGAGTACCCCCTCAGTAAAAGCATGAGCGAAGCAGTAAGATACGTCCATGGGTAGTTCAAAGGGAAGCTAATGTTTTTGGACCAGCATTTACTTATCTTTATATATTGACTCAATTTCTCTCCAAGCCTATAGAGCAGATAAGGAGTGTAGGGGCGGCTCCATTGGGCAGAAAGCTCAAGTAGAATCCACAGACCTTTCCAAGTACTTCCAGAATCACCTCTGGGTCGGAGCAGTGAAAACTGGCAAGACCTGAGGCAGGCAAGTCAGGGAGGATCAACTGATCTCAGAAAGGCACAGGGGGGGTGCCTGGGTGGCTCAGTGGGTTAAGGCCGCTGCCTTCAGCTCAGGTCATGATCCCAGGGTCCTGGGATCAAGCCCCGCATCGGGTTCTCTGCTCTGCGGACAGCCTGCTTCCCCCCCTCTCTCTCTGCCTACTTGTGATCTCTGTCTGTCAAATAAATAAATAAAATCTTAAAAAGAAAGAAAGGGGGGGGGCCCTGGGAGGGACTTGGATCCACTGCAGGCTTGTGTCCTGGGCATTAAGTTCTCAGGCTTTATTTGACATCACCAGGAGAGCTGGTTTAAAAGGCAGTATCTAGAAAAAACAAAAAAACCCAAAGAAACAAAAGGCGGTATCCAGGCTCCTCTCAAATGGGGGATCCTGACTATCTGTGCCAAAGCTGAGGAATCGCTCCATAGACATTGGCATGGCCAGACTGCCTGTCTCGATAGGCTGCCCCAGGGAACAAGGCAGATTCCCGGGACACTAGGTCTTCAGTGTAGGACTAGAGTAGAGACTGTGGAAGGTCACTGGACTTACTTGGACATTTTAAGGGGGCGGGGGGAGTTCCCCCACTGCCAACAGTGACTAAAAAGGAAACTTCACAGAGGCATCACAAACAGGGTCAGGAGCTACAATATTCTGCTTTTTATCATGTTGCCTGTAAATCCCCAGTTACTTCTAACCGACTCACTTCCTTAAATGTACAGGCTTATCCTAGTCGAGCCCCCATGGCTGGCCGGCACAGAGGATCTGCTGGAGAACTTTGGACCAGAGATGGAGAATACATTTTACATGTCTTTGTATAAAAGAATGATTTGCAATGCCCACAAATTCACTCAAAATTAATGTTTCTGTTGTGGCCACTCCACCATGGTGCTGCTTAATAATACATCCCCTCCCAGTGAGATCTGCAAATCTATGAAGTTAAATGGTAAGACATAAATGGACTGGATTAACCAGGCTTCTCAGGCTCTTCTGAGAACCTTTTTAATTTTAACCCGAACTGCAACTCTTTACTTAATACATTAATCCCTGTTCCCATCTTAAGGACCGAGTAAACTCATTAGAGCCAGCAAAGAATCTTGTAGGGAGTTCCGGAAGGGAGTCTCGCTGACATCCATCATATTACGGGTCACTGAGTGAGCTTAAAGCCCAGGATTAGGCTCCTGAAAATGTGAGTCCATTTGCCCAATGAGGAGCCATTTCTGAGTTAACTCAAAGCATAAAGAGGAAGCAAGTAAAGAAAAAAATGGAAGAAGCCTCAGGAGTGCAAGTGTTTTGAGGGTGAAGAGAGAAGAGTGTCAGCCAGACTTCCCCAAGTCAAAAGGGGGTTGGAGGGTGGCAGTGAGGTGAAGTGGAGAATCTTTGTGCCCAAAGCTTTGCCATCTGATCAGTGTGAGCGACGAACAGCCAGCCTGGGACACAATTGCTGGAATCTTGTAAATTACACTTTAAAAACCGTTCATTTGCATCCACCTTAAAGATGAGAGGAGATTTCAGGGTGCCTGTCTGGTTCAGTTGGTGGAGCATATGACTCTTGATCTCCAGGTTGTGAGTTCGAACCCCATGTTGGGTGTTTGCAGATGATTTAAATAAATAAATAAATAAATAAATAAATCTTTAAAAAGAAGATGAAAGGAGACTTTGTTAACTTAGGAAAACAACCAATTTGGGGAGATACACAACACATGCATGCAAGGTGCTTCCATATCTTATCTCATTCAACACAAGTTTTCAAATAGGCAGGTTTTGGCATCCCCATTTTGAGAGGGGGAAGGAACAAAGATTCCAATTCCGTGACATGCCCAAGATCTTACAGAGAACTTGAGGGAGGCATGAATGTGTTTTGGCCCCACTGAGGTTCCCGATAATGAGGGCGTTACAGCGTCTGTGTATTCGGCTCTGCTCACTCAGGCTGCTCCGCTCCGCTCAAACAGCAAAACCAACCAAAAAAGCCAGGAAAGGGGCCAAAGGACGGTGACATACATTCCTCACTGAGTCCTGCAGCGCCCCCGGCTTCCCTGGCATTTATACCACGACCCCCTCAAACAGGATACATATCCCCCGAGACTTAAAAGACCAAACAAAAACACCCAACTTCTTGGGGTGCCTGGGTGGCTCAGTGGGTTAAAGCCTCTGCCTTCAGCTTGGGTCATGATCTCAGGGTCCTGGGATCGAGCCCCGTGTCGTGTCGGGCTCTCTGCTCTGCAGGGGGCCTGCTTCCTCCTCTCTCTCTCTGCCTGCCTCTCTGCCAACTTGTGATCTCTGTCAAACAAATGGATAAAATCTTTAAAAACAACAACAACAACAAAACACCCAACTTCTCAACTATCCAACTTCCACCTGGATAAGGAAACAGGCAGCATTCTGCCTGCGCAGGCACCCCTCATTGGCATGGCCCATCAGGCCACTCAGAGACTCCCACCGAGACAGGAACAAATACCTGTTACATGTCCCTGATCCCACTCAAAGGTACCCCGCAAGGCCTGGCAGTACAGGTTTTAGAGACCTAGATTTTAGAGACAAACACTACAGGGGAAAGAGGTAGGTGGGCCCGAGGAGAACCTCAGGCCCCTCTCCCAAAGGGTCTGTCCTCTCTTGTACCTCCCAATCTCAGAATTTACTTCAACAGGTGAAAAGAACCCTGGGCCGAAACCTGGAGAAAGCACATCTTGTTGTTACTGTAGGCAAAGGAAAGCTCATGATTAATTCATTCTTCTGGCACTCAACTTTCCAGACAGCAGGGCAAAGAACAGAAATGGTATTTATGGTGGGATTGTTTTCTCAAAAGCCAGTCTCCAGGGGCTGTCCTGGAATGGATTCCACAACGACGCTTCTGCACTCCCATAAATCATAATTTGTCTTTCTGCTGACATCACATGGAGACTACAAAGTCCTAAACTGTCGACGGAAGGATGACCATATGTTCACCAAGGCAAAGGGCAGTCAGGGGCAAGATAGCCATTCGTTATATCTTAGAAACACACTTTGTATCAGCAACAGTTGAAACAAATTTTTAAAACTTAGGTTTAAACATATATTACTTAGAGTACTTCATTTCTTACGTATCCTAGTTCATCAGGTGTGACTGAAAATCACATAGGCAAAATCTATAATTTCTCCCTGAGAAAAATCATAGATTTCCTATTGGAAGAGAGATGATTTCAACTTTCCTATAATAATACATTCCTGAAAAACATGTTTGAAGGGCAAAGGTCCAAAATTGAACAGTAGTCACAGATGTTCTTAGAAAGGGATTCTCTTACCAAGAGCCTGGATCTCATCACCATGGATCAGAGGCACCAAAACCCTAAGGCCCAAGCAACTCAATGTGCTGATGGGTAAGCTGGTGCCAATGAGGAACCCCCAACCTTGAGCTTTTTTAGCTCCAAAGAGAAATCTATCCATCAGTGTAGAGTTTACACAGTATAAAGAAAATGACGCCATTTCCTGGCAAAACTTACTAAAACTGTACGTAACCTGATAAGTATGTTAATTAATCGGTTCACGTTTCCAATAGTTGGTACAGGATCCCTGACCAATAACCCAAACAAAGGATGACTCCTGTTTCTCAAGATCAAAGAGCAGTCATTCTACAGGCTACTTCAAGATTGATTATCAGATCTACCAGCGGTGAGAAATGCATAAACCTAAAGACTGGAACTACACCATCACCCTTTTGGTCTTTAGAAGTAACTTCCAACACGCTCCTGTTTCAACTGTTTAAATTCCTCAACACAACCTCCACCCAAATTTGATTTCATTCTTACTTGAAACATCTCTCATTATCTTAATAAGTAGAGACTTGTAATGACATCCGTGATAGAAATCTGAGAGATAGGAGCCTTAGGAGTCAATCAAATCTCTAACGATGCTCCTAATTAAGCAGAAAGTCAAGGGTGTTAGCATTTCTTAAAGTAATGTTTAATAGTTAATTCCATACTAAAATAGGGAAATTTTAGAATAAAACAGCCAGGGGATCATTTTTCCCTTCACTTGATACCAAGTTAAGACAACCTGCTTTATCTTATTACCCTGAGATCCCAAGGCTCCTGAGTCAGAATGAGCCACTGATGGAAGGGTAATGATCTCTGACCAACTACCCTGAACTCTGCAGGCAAGGAGCCGTGCCAACTGTCATGCCAGAATGATGAGACAATGGGTATTTCAAAATGTCTGTCCCATCTCAGAGCCTGGCCACCCTCTCACACCAGCACTTCGGCATCCCAGAAAGACACTGAAGTGAATTTCTTCTGTGAATTTCTTCTTCTTCTCACTGCCAGAGAAACATGTCAGCGCCTAACTGCATGCAGTCCACCACGGAAGGAACTGCAAGACCCAAAGAAGATTACTTTCATTTTTCTTGGCTCTTGGCTCATTTTATTAGTGTAGCCCCAAATAACTGCAGGACCTACATAACCCAATGGGACACCCATTCAAAGGAGAAGCTGTCCTCAGAGCAAAGAGCCTGTGTCAAAACTGGGAAGGAGAAAGCTGGCCATGGACAGCTGTTTGGAAGGTGTGTTAGGGCACATCTTAGTTCTTAAGGGCTGTACGTTTAACAAAACAGAGGAAACTCCTTCAGAGATAGCCACCATTTCTAGACATGCTACTCTGAAATTTTATTGATGAATATTAGGGATGCTGCCAGGCTGGGAGAAAGAGAGAATGTTTAATTAAATTAGGACCGTTTCCAGGAAGAAAAGTGTGATGCTTAAGTGAACTCTCTCTTTAATTAGAACAGAATGGAGGAAACAGATCTCCTGGGATTACTATGGGGGGCGATGGCCCCCCAGATGCCAGTGAACACATTAAGAGGGCAGGTTGCTTCCCCTGGGAATTTGTTTGGCCAATTCAAAGATGTACCACAGAGAGATGTATAGGTATATGTGTGTGTGCACTCTTTTCAAAGGTAAGTACATTTAAGAGGGGGGAAGGAAGCTTGCCCAAATTATGGGCGCTGCACTTAAAACTGCTACAGAGAAGCCTGCAGATTTGTCCAAGTCTGACCACACAGCCTCTGGGAGCCAAACAAATTCCACATCACCCGCGAAACTGGCTTGAAGTGACAGCCCACCATCTCTCCAAATGAGTGAACTCCCTCCACAAGACGCCCCCTTTTTGAGAATTAGGGAGAGGTCCCCAGGGCTGGCGATGTCTGTCCTGAGGGCAGGGAGCTCAGGAAGGCTGCCTTATCTAGCCCATCCTGCTCCCCACTGTATGCAGCCACCCTTAGCTTTCAAGGCTCCCCTGCCCGCCCCCGCCTTCCTCCGCGGGTTCCGGGGCTCAGGACTTCACTTCAGTCCCCCGCCGCCCCCCCCCATTATATTTCTCCAGAATTGCTCAGGGCCGCCAGGATCTCCTCGCTCTCCTCTCTTGAGGGCATGCTCTCCCTGCCCCATTACCAGCACCGTTTGCTCAGAGCTCACCAGTGTGATCCACACCTCCCACTCCCCAAAGTGTCCCCACAAAGGGCCCAAAGAGCCGTACCCTCGGCTTTATCCAGGATAAAATACCGGATCCTAGCAGCCGGGGTCTCAGCCTCAGGCCAAACTTCCAGGCTCAGCGCGTACCCCTCCATCCCCGGCACAGGAAGGACGCCCTCTCTGCCCGCGTGTGGTCTCCGGAGCTCAGCTCGCAAATCCAGTCCGCAGGGCTCCGGCAGGTCTGGGAGCTGGCCCGGGAGCTGGCCCTCCCTGGCCTCGGGCTCCCGGCGCACCCCCTGAGCTCCCCAAGCCCCCAGCGCTGCCATCTAAGGACTCCTGCCTTCTTCGGGAGCTGAACCGGTGGCTCCATCCTCTGCTGCTCCCGGTTCCGTTGGGGCAGCCACAGCCGGCCGTTAGATACTCCTCGCTTTTCCTCTACAGCCCGCGCGCGCGCCCGTGTGTGTGTGTGTGTGTGTGTGTGTGTGTGTGTGTGTGTGTGTGTGTGCGTGCGCGCGCATGTGTGTGTTAGGGAGCAGGGGAAAGAGCCCTAAGTTTATTTTTCAAAGCACATATAAGTAAGTACTGAATAAAGCAGCCAAAGCCTCGGCCCTCCCCCAAACCTAGGAATTCAAAGCCACATGGCCACAGCCCTTTCCAGCCAGGCCCCCTCCCAGCACACGCTCAGCTAGGCAACGCCATAAAAGCCCTTTAAAGTCCGTGATCCTTCTGAGGACTCCCCAGATCTGCAGCCCCTCCCAGACCACCCTCCTCCCCCCACGCCTGAACCCCTACATCAGGAGGACTCTTTGGGGACGCGGTGTCGGGGGTCGCCGCACCCCAGCCTGGGCACCCACCTCTAGGCGCGGGATCCCGGCGGAGGCAGTCCTCGAGCTCCGCTCCGGCTCAGCCCCTGCCTCCCGGCTGGGGCGTCCGACAAGCTCCGGTGAAGATGAGCGGCAGCCCCGGAGCGGGGCAAGCGCGTCTGCCTGGAGCAGCGGGCGCGGGGCGAGCTGTTGGGCTGGGAGCGCCGCCCGCCAGCTGCGGGAGCCCGCCCCCTCCCCGCCCCTCCCCGCGCCCGGCGCCCAGTGTCCGCGGGCCGCCCCTCCACTTCCACGTGCCCTCCCCATCCACCCACACCTCCCTGTGGCTTTGGTGGAATCCAAGCACAAACCAAGAAACCACGGAATGAATGAATGGATAGACTGGAGGGATGGAGAGATGGATGAATAGAGGCACCGGGCCAGGGAAGCCGTGTGATTTCCTAACTGGGGAGAGGGCTGTGTCTGGGGATGTGGACCTGGTCAGCGTGCGGGTGGGCGTGTGGGCGTGTCGGCGTGTGCACATGCGTACGCATGTTGGTGTACACATGTGTGTGTATAGGTAGGTGGAACCGTGTGGGTGCCGGTGCGCGCTCGCGATGCCAGGAGCCGCTGAGCTCCTCCTGCCCGGGGTGGGAGCGATCCTTCATTTCTTACCCAGCACCACGACGGTCCCCGGGGAAGGACCACCACTGGCCGCGGTGAGGAAGTGTGTCTTGGTGACAGGGATGGGGTCTCCCTGTGTTTTGGCGCTCTCCCGGATATGGCCCAGAGGCGGAGGTGTGGACAGGGACGTTTCTGGCTCTCTGGCTAGCCAGAGCCCTCAGGCTGCCCTCCCCATTGTGGCAGCCGGCGGCCTGGTGTCACAGCGCGTGAGTTAACAAAGCCAGCGGCGGGGAAGGAGGCAGCTGATACCCAAGGTGGGGCTCCATTAGGCTGGTGGCCAGCCGTCCCTCACTCTGGGGCGGTCTGAAATTTCAGTCTGTAATCCCCTCCCCCACCATGAATATTTAAATAATGTTAATGACCCTTTGAGAAGGGACTGTCTAGAAATCCTCAGAGGACCCGCACAGAAAACACCCCACACAGAACACGGCACGTTTAAAAAGCAAGCACTTATCTTCCTCTGCTCATCTCTGCCGAGAAAATGATATAAAGCTAGGTTTCTTGAATTCAACTTTCCACTGGGAATGATGGGGGTTTTCAGTTTCCTATTTATTCTCTCTCCAGCTTTGCAAGTCAGAGCCCCTCACTCTCCTTTGAGTTTCCATTCTAGGTAGGCCTGCTTCTTTCTGAACCCCTGGCCAAGGTTCTGGGGTCCTTTCCTGAGAGTCAGTTGTGCGTGCCAGACTCAAAAGGAAAGACAGCTGCTGGTCTGGTTCTTCTTTGCTAATCCACAAAGGCCCTCGATCTCCCAAACAAAGAAATGGTATCATCAGGAACTGCTTAGAAAGCCTGTCCACGCTAATGACACACTGAGAACAGAACCCTCCCGAGAAAAGGCATCTTCCCAGTCTTGAGCTTTATTCATACCTCTGCTAGGGGGAGGGGCTAAAGTCCGAAATGGAGAGGTCAGTTGTTCTCCTCAGGGTTCCTGAGTGTCAATAAGCTTCTTTTTCTTGCCACTTAAGAATTGTTTCACCAGCCTTCTGGTAGGTCTCCACTCCTGAATTTCAATAGAATTTACTGATCTGTGGTCTGAGATTACAGAGCTTCATCCTCAATCAATTCCTGTTCTCTCTCTCCCCTTCTTTCTCCTTCCATCCCTCCTTCCTTCCCTCTCCCTCCCTTCATTCTTTCCTAATTTCTTCCTTCATTCCTCTTTCCTTCCTCCATCCCTTCCTCCCTCCCTCCTTTCTTTCCATCCCTCTTTCCTTCCTTCCTTGTAGCTCCTCCTGTCACTGACTTAAGGAGTTAAATACCTGAGTGCCCTACATCAGGCTCTATTTTTAACATTTTAGTAACACATGAAAAACTCACATGGAACTGAGGGTGTTTGGGTAGAGTTATTTATTATATGGACCACGGACTCTCAAAGGAAAGATTCTAAAATGACAGCAGAGATGAGGTTTTAGAAACAGTATTATGGCAGGTGCATCATGACTCTTTCTTATGTCTCTAAATTCGAATAAATGTAAAGTTTATCAATCAAATTTGTTTCATTATTAGAGAGTACAGCAAGTCACACTGGCTGAATTACATCTTTCCCAAAGCGATGTCAGTGTTAATGTTAATTTTTAAAAAGATTTATATTGGGGCACCTGGGTGGCTCAGTGGGTTGAGCCTCTGCCTTTGGCTTAGGTCATGATCTCAGGGTCCTGGGATCGAGCTCCACATCAGGCTCTGTGCTCGGCGTGGAGCCTGCTTCCCCCTCTCTCTCTGCCTGCCTCTCTGCCTACTTGTGATCTCTCTCTGTCAAATAAATAAATAAAATCTTTAAAAAAAGAAATAAAAAGATTTATATTTATTCATTTATATATAGAGAGAAAGCATGAGCACAAGGGCAGGGGCAGAGGGAGAGAGAATCTTAAGCAAACTCTGTACTGAGCACAGGGCCCAACCTGGGGCTCATCTCACAACCCTGAGATCACAACCTGAGCTGAAACCAAGAGTCAGATGCTTAGCCAACTGCACCACCCAGGTGCCCCAATGCTATATTAATTTTAATTTAATATTACTTTTAATACTGATTAATAGTAATTAATTCTAGATTAATATTAATTTATATTAATTTTAAAGTTCTGGTCTAACCTCCAGAAAACTATCGGGAATATTAGTTTAGGAAAAGTCCATGTTCAATAGATATTAATTTACAAGAAAATTTCCTTTTCTTCCATCTCATAAGGTGTTAAAGAAGTAGACATGATTAAACATTTTTTAATATAAAAACATTGGTACATGCCAGGTTCTCAGAAATATTTGTTTAATTTGTTCAGTGAAATCAAGGGTATGAACGTCTGCATGTGAAAGTAAAAACTGTTCCTAATTAGCATTTTCTCATTTATTTCCCCCTCACTCAGTGGTTCTCAGTCAAGGGTGATTTGACTGCCCAGAGGACATGTTGGGAATGTCTGGAGATATTTTTGACTGACGTATTTTTGATTGTTATAACAATGTTACAATTGTTATAATGGGGGGAGATTTTATGATATTTATAGTGTTATAAAGTGTATAGTGTTATAAAGATATATATATGTTATAAAGATATATTGATATCTAATAGGTAAGGCTTGGGACATTGCTAAACAGTACCCGTAACAAAGGATGATCGTGTCCCAAATGTCAACAGGGCTGAGGCTGAGAATCTGGCCCTAGACTCAAAGCCAGTACTAAGAACCACAGACATGAGAACCACTACAGTTACCAAAATGCAGATTCCTGGGCCCCACCCTCACCTACTAAGTCTGAACCTATGGGGGAATGGCTAGGAAAACTTTTTTTTTTTTTTCTAAGATTTTTTTCTAAGATTTTATTTTTTTATCAGAGATAGAGAGAGCACAAGCACGGGGAATAGCAGGCAGAGGGAGAAGCAGGCTTCCTGGTGAGCAGGGAGCCAGATGTGGGACTGGATTCTAGTACTTTGGGATCATGACCTGAGCTGAAGGCAGAAACTTAACCAACTGAGCCACTCGGGCATCCCACTAGGTAAACTTTTAACAGCTGCTAGGTGAGCCTAAGAACATGAAAGTATGAGAAATTCTAGAGATGGGAAAAGCTGGCTTTACCACCTAGCACTTTTTTTTTTTTTTTTTTTTTTTTGAGAGAGAGAGAGAGAGAAAGCCCATGGGTGTGAGAGGGGGTAAGAGCAGAGGGAGAGGGCGAGAGAGAATCTTAAGCAGGCTCCATGCTGAGGGCAGATCCTAATGCACAACCCTGAGATCACAACCTGAGCATAAATCAAGAGTTGGATGCTTAACCAAATGAGCCACACAGGTACCCCATCATCCAGGACATTCTTATGGGTACATAAGAATATACCCATAATATTCTTATGGGTACATCACATCATATATCTCTTAACATGAGAATGATTATTAGAGCTGAGAATATTTTAAGAAAGAAGCCCATTTAGTCTCCTAGATGCACTTTTTATTTTTTTTAAGATTTTACTTATTTATTTGTCAGAGAGAGAGAAAGAGCACAAGCAGGGGAAACACAGGCAGAGGGAGAAGCAGATTCCCCCCTGAGCAAGGAGCCTGACGGGAGATGATCTCAGGACCCTGGGATCATGACCTGAGCCGAAGACAGATGCTTAACCAAGGGAGCCACCGTGTGTCCCTTGGATGCACTTTAGAAGCACGTTTGAAGCAAAGAAAGGGCTACTAATTCTGTGGGGTAAAAAATCTAGCTGGGATGTACGAAGGTTAAATGCTCCCAAAGGCCCGACACCATCTAGGACACAAAACCTATGGAAATGTTGCTTAACAGGAGAACTCGGGATTTCTTTTGCTATGACCTACTGTACATTTCTGCTCCTTTTGCATCTGCCATGCTGCTGGCCCACTTTAAACTGTGCCCTGACCAAGAGTGGTCTCCACGGAACCCAAGAAACACAATATGCACTAAAGAAACACCAGAAGTGGGCGCCTGGGTGGCTCAGTGGGTTAAAGCCTCTGCCTTCAGCTCAGGTTGTGGTCTCGGGGTCCTGGGATCGAGCCCCGCATCGGGCTCTCTGCTCGGTGGGGAGCCTGCTCCCCCCTCTCTCTGCCTGCCTCTCTGCCTACTTGTGACCTCTGTCTGTCAAATAAATAAATAAAATCTTTAAAAAAAAAAAAAAGAAAGGAAGGAAGAAACACTAAAAGTAAAGGTTAGTGTTTGGGAAAGAAGTCAGCTTAGACACAGTTTGATAAAACCTCTTCTTTCTCTCTTAACAGAGCAAAATGAGCCAAATCCAGCAAATAACGGTCTATCAGTGGCTACATGCCTCCAACCTTAGAGAAGAGCAGAAGTTGAAAAAAAGACTTGTGAGTGGCTCAGAGAGGTGATTTGCAAACCCAAACAAGGGTCCAAGACTGGCCCATCATAAAAGAGAACTTGCCACTTCCCCCTTCTAGCAAGGACAGACATCAAAAACATCATCTGGGTGTAATCCTCATATGTTAAATGTATCTCACCAAAAATAAAAGTTTGCTAAGAAAAAGGAGGGGGGGGGGGCCCTGGGTGGCTCAGTGGGTTAAAGCCGCTGCCTTTGGCTCGGGTCATGATCCCAGGGTCATGGGATTGAGCGCCATATCGGGCTCCCTGCTCTGCGGACAGCCTGCTTCCTCCTCTCTCTCTCTGCCTCTCTGCCTACTTGTGATCTCTGTCTGTCAAATAAATAAATAAATAAATCTTAAAAAAAAAAAAAAAAAAAGAAAAAGGAGTAGGAAGAGGAAGAGGCAGGGTAGGGGTGCAGGGCAAAGGAAACAAAACCAACACCAAAAAGGCTGCCCCCACCCCACCCCCCTTAACCAATAGTCCTAGATCTGTATGGCTTTCCCACCAAGCAACAGTAAAGCCTTTGGGAAGTAAGAAGAATCCCAATCCCAAGGGCATCTCCATGGGACTAGATGTACCACTGAAAATCTAAGAGAAGAAACAAACAGGGGGAAGTATTTGCAACATACATAATAATGAGTTACTATTCTAATATGTGAAGAGTTCTTACAAATCAACAAGAAAATTGAATAAAATCACTAAATACCCAAAAGAAAAAAAACAACCTAATAGTTTATAGATGAATAAGTATAACTGGCCATGGAACTTAAAAAAATATGCTCAAACTCTTCATAATTAAAGAAATGCAAGCAGGGGGCGCCTGGGTGGCTCTGTGGGTTAAAGCCTTTGCCTTCAGCTCAGGTCATGGTCTCAGGGTCCTGGGATCGAGCCCCACATCCGGCTCTCTGCTCAGCAGGGAGCCTGCTTCCCCCTCCCTCTCTGCCTGCCTCTCTGCCTACTTATGATCTTTGTCTGACTTGTGATCTCTGTCTGTGAAATAAATAAATAAAATCTTTAAAAAAAAAAAAAGAAAGAAATGCAAGCAAAAATATAGGGACAATGTATTTTGCCTATGAAATTGGTAAATACATAAAATACAAATTTTATTTCCTTTTGGTGAGGGAATGATGAAAATTAAGTGACTGTTGTACTTCGTTGATGGGAATATACACTGACATTAATAAATTGGTAAATTCAGAAGATAATTTGGAGCTATCTCTTGGGATTAAAAAATGTTCATACAGTGCCCAAGTGCAATTCCCTTTGAGAATTCAGAAACTTATAAAATCTAGGGAGTCAGATGACAGATTGGGGTGGTGGGGAGAAGTTAGTGGATGAAAAATTCCTGATCACCAATAAGGCCAAAAAGAAAGAGAATATTTAATATACACTTTTACAGTTGTTTGCCATGCTGTGTTGTGAAAGAAGTATTTCTGTAACCCGCAGACCTTTTAAAACAGGATTTGTTTGGAAAACCAAAGGCAAGGGGCTTGTATGAGGCTAGGTACAGGGTGAATATCAGACAAGATGGATACGAGATGAAGACATCAGACAAGAAATCAGAACAAGGAGTGACCAGAAGAACTAACCGCCACCCCACACTACTTGAGTTAATCACTTGAGTTAAGAGCCCATAAAAATAATGGGGTGGGGGTGCCGGGGTGGCTCAGTGGGTTAAGCCTCTGCCTTCCACTCAGGTCATGACCTCAGGGTCCTGGGATCAGCCCTGTATTGGGCTCTCTGCTCAGCAGGAAGCCTGCTTCCCCTGCTCTCTCTGCTGCCTCTCTGCCTACTTGTGATATCTGTCAAATAAATAAAATCTTGTGATAATAAGATTTTGTGATATCTTGTGATATCTGTCAAATAAATAAAATCTAAAATACTACTACTACTACTACTAATAATAATAATAATAATGGGGTGGGTACCGGACATCTTCTAATTTGTGAGTAGGAGTTCAAATTATTTTACTTTGAGTAAAAAGGAACGATTTATCCCTGCTGGCTGTAGGACTTGGAACAGCCAATCAACTAACTCCTGGGATTCACACTGGTCATTTGCTTGCTTTCTAAACCAAATAGTGGTTTTACCTTGTTCATCTGGATTTTTTGTATGTTTTGAATGTCTACGGCTTCCCACTTAAGACATTTCTCTACTGACCCCTGATTCTCATTTAAAGGCAAAAAGAGCATATCTCTAGATAGTGTGGATTCTCATAGAAGGGATGACCCATCCATAGTACATTTTAACCACCAACTTTTTGAATGTCCAACACATAAGACTGACATGGGTCAGTCAATGGACTACTTGTTTGGAGTTATAGTTGTGCTTTATCAGATCAAAAATACCCTTCTCAAAGCCATCTCTTCTCTAAGGTCAGACTTGGTTGCTAAGTGGTGGTCAGTTCCAAAGACGGCAGATCAGTGCTTCCCAAGCTAGCTCACATCAAGAGTAGCTCCAAGAAAAAATTGGGGGTTTGTTTCCCTGAGGCCCAGGAATCTGTATTTGTTTAAGCTTTTCACATGATTCTGTGGAACCCAGAATCTGTGCAATCCAGCCTGGTTTGGGGGCTCCACCTGGGGTGGAGAAGGAGAGAACTCGTGGACACAGAGATAGGGACCGTGTCATATGAGAACACTTGGCTCTTAGACCATGTTTACTCTCATTCTTGGCCTCGTTAGCAATGCCTGCCTTTCCTTCCTTTCCTCTCCAGGGTCTCTGGCTTCCTGTGCCCCGCTGAGTTCCTTCCCTGCCTATTCCACATTTATTTCCTTTTCCTGCATCCTCACACTTGGCCTCTCCTTTGCCAAACTTTCTAACACAAGGAAATGGTGACCTGATTACATTCATGCCTGCTGTTTGAGACTCTTTTTTCAAAAGACCTTTAAGAACCCTGCAAATGAAACATTCCAAAACCAAAGCAAATTTTGCCCATCTCACTGTCTTTCTTTGGTCCCACCTTATAGTTAGACTCTGACCTCTCTCTCCCCATGGACAAACTGAGATCGAATCATCCAGATTGGCCATTGTAATATACCATTAAACGGTAGCCAAAAGATAATGTCATACAGTATTCCAAACTAAAATCTTCAATGAAAAGCAGCAATGTGGGAAGCCCTGTGTTGGGAAGGGTGGAAGGAAAAATTCTATTGGTGGAGGGGAAAGGCAGGGTGGAGAAGGAAGAGGGCACAGAGGACAGAGTCCCCTGGTATGGGAAGCGAGAAGGTGCCAATGGCTTCGTGGGACAACTGTGGGTCCCATATCCTTAGTCCCAGAGGCCTTGAAGCTCATGTGCTAATGACAAGAACGGACTCATGTATTACTTTGGTATGTAACAACAACAAAGCTCTCTGAAGTGCAGATTCTTTGTTTTGTGACTGAGGATTTTATCTCATTTGACAAGTAAATCATTTTATTTTTTTAAAAGATTTTATTTATTTATTTGACACAGAGAGATCACAAGTAGGCAGAAAGGCAGGCAGAGAGAGGGGGAAGCAGGCTCCCTGCTGAGCAGAAAGCCCAATGCAGGGCTCAATCCCAGGATCCTGAGATCTCGACCTGAGTGGAAGACAGAGGCTTAACCCACTGAGCCACCCAAGTGAATCATTTTAAAAACCTACTAGGGACACCTGGCTGGCTTGGTAAGTAGAGCATCTCTTGGTCTCAGGGTCATGAGTTCCAGTCCCACATTGGGTATAGACATTACTTCAAAAAAAATTTACTAAACACTCCAGAGTTTATGCCCTACTGGAGACAAAGCATGAAATGAGGTCATTTTTAAAGCATGGCATTGAAAAACAGAAAATATGCCCAATATACTTGAGCCATGCAGTGTGTTCACAGGATGCTGGGAAACAGTGCCCCCAATGCCCAGGACAGTCTTACTGAGTAAACTGGGTGGATTTGCTTCTCATTAATGATCTGTGTTTGATATGCTAAACTACCTTTCTTTCCAGAGCTGTTCAATTCCTATTCAATTTTAGGTAAGATAGAGGGTTATTTTTTAGGTGTTATTTTTTTTCTAATTTTCTTAAAGATTTATTTATTTATTTGAGAGAGAGAGAGCATGAGCAGAGGGGCAAAGGGAGAGGGAGAGAGAATCTCAAGCAGACTTTGTGCTGAGCGTGGAGCCTGACTCGGGGCTTGAACCCATGACCCTGAGATCACAACCGGAGCTAAAACCAAGAGTCAGATGCTTAACTGACTAAGCCACCCAGGTGCTACTATTTTTAATTTTTTATAAAATGGGACTATAACATTTTCCCAGGAATTCCCACGTTTCCCTTTGAACTTTTGTTCAGAGGCTGTTTGTTCATTTATAGAAAGAACCCTAAGGTTCTTCTGTACCATTAGGGGCAGAGAAAAACAACATTTTGACATCTTCAATAATTCTGATTATCACAGAGGTAATTTTCCCAGCATGCTGACTCATCAAATGTGTGTGTGTGTGTGTTTTTAAAGATTTTATTTACTTATTTGACAGACAGAGATCACACAAGTAGGCAGAGAAGCAGGAAGAGAGGGGAGGGGAGAAGCAGGCTCCCTGCCGAGCAGAGAGCCCCATGCGGGACCCGACCCCAGGACCCTGGGATCATGACCGAGCCGAAGGCAGCGGCTTAACCCACTGAACCACCCAGGCATCCCTCAAATCTTTTAATATGGAGAACTATCCAGTGAGAAAGTAGGCTTTTTCCTTCTACAACACAGAACACATGAAATTCCTTATCCTAGTGCTAAGTTCACCAAAGATGACGAGCTATAACTGGAAGGCATTTTAAGTTTATGTGATGCACAAAGTTACTTACTCACCTAAACTGCCACTAAGATTCCAAAGTGTTAAGATCTTTTAAATACGGAGAATGCTGATCGCTGCTTCGGCGGGATGTTTAAAGCTTCTGTTGGGATGGGACCGTGGCCAGTGTAAAATCACTTTCGAAGCCACAACAGCTTAATGGTAAAGTCAACTAAATGCACAGAGCCATGTTCTTGTGCACACCCTGCACCACCTCAGGTCAAAGGCTTCTCCACAGCTCCCTCCCCTTCTCCTCTCCTCCTTACTTGCTCTCCTCCCTCCCTCCTTCCCAGGCTCCCATCCCCCCCAACCTCCCCCCTTCAACTCTTTCTCTTTCTTTTTAGACTGCTGCCTGGTTAATTTTAGGAGCAGGCACTGCACACTCAAATACTTTAAGAAGTCTGTTATCCTGACAGATCACAGAAATGGGTAAAGCGGCCAGGTACCTGAAACTGTCGGTGACTCCTGTGAAGGGCTTGGGGCACTGAGGAGCCTCCATCCGCTAAGTAATTTATAGCCTGGTAGAGATAAGATAGGCGGCATATTTAGAGAGAGGACTGTTGCTGCTCCTGTTTTTTATTTTAGGCATTTTCTGTACTTGCTTGGGATGGGGGAGGGCATATCACAATGCCAGAGACGGAGACTGAGAGCTAGGGGCACAAAGGACTTGTCACCCAAGCCACGTCCCTCATTTTACACAATAACCAAGTGTCCGTGAAATATAGGGCCTCTGGAGCGAGAGGCCGAGGATTGGATCCTGATCTGTCCCTTATTCGCTGTGTGAACTTGGGAAAGCTGTCTCCCGGAACCCTCACATGTAAGTGGCAGATCAGAGCTTCTCCCACATAGGGCTGCTGGGAGCATAATGAGATCATCCATGTAAAGCTGTAAACTCACGGCCGGCTACAAGATCAGAACTCGGCGGTGGTTGTTGTTAGTGAAGCAAATGAATCCTAAGTGGGGGACAGAACTCGCTCAGAACCACCCAGCAAGACTGGGCCAGAGTCAGGACTGGAACACGGGCCTGCTCACTCTCAGGCCAAAGTAAAGTTCTCTGCTCTACGTTGGCGCCTTTGGTGTTGTCATCATTTCTAAAGCAAACATAAACAAGCAGAAGGCCTTCCACCTCACACTCTTTCCTTTACCCAGAAAGCCCTTCTCACCGGCCCCAGCCTGTCCAACTCCTCTCCCTCAAGGGCCTCTTCCCCAGCCTGTCCCCAAGGCTGCCATTCCCCAAGCACAGGCTTTTCCCTCCATTTCCATTATCCTGACCTTTCCCCAGATAGAGACATTCTATCAAGTGCTCCCTAAGTCCTACCTGGACCTTAGCATCTTCCCTTAAGGACCCAGCCAACCTCTGTATGTGCCTTCCTGACCCTCAGCTTCCCTGCATTTCCTGACTGAAGGGCCTGCAGTCTCTATAGCTACCACTGCCCTCTTCTTCACTGAGGTCCAGCCACTGTGGTTTCTCCTACTGTCCCCAACGCCTCTGCCTGGTTGAGTCCTGCCTCCTTTCTCGCCTGGACCACTCACTGGTCTCTTAACAGGCATCTTTGTCTTTGGCCTCTCCCCCATCTTGTCTACTTTCACCGTGTATATGGTGAAAGTGGCCTCCTAAACCACTAGAGAGGCCACTCCTAAACCTCCTAAACCACTCTCCTCTTGCCAAAATTAAAATTCCTTCTTATTCAATCATTCATCCTTTTCACAGATATTTATTAAGATCCTGCTGTGCGTGAAGCATCACTGCCTGTGCTACGGATACGGGGACGAACAGGTATGTGCTTTCTCTCTCTCTGGGACCACTGAGCCTGGAGAGTGGATGGGCATTCTCCCTGCTATTTTCTCCAGACTGCTGTCCTCCTCTCTCAGTAAACTCTCCTTCCTCACCACTTGAAGATTTCAGCACCTGTCACTCTGTCCACTAATATTCTGATCATAAATCAGTACACTAAAATGCGCTTTTGAACTGGTCCCCATGTGAGTAGGTTTCTAGGAAATTTCTTTCTAAACGCAAAAGACCAACTCACAAAAATAACTTTTTTTAAAAAAAGATTTATTTATTTATTTATTTGACAGACAGAGATCACAAGTAGGCAGAGAGAGGAAGGGAAGCAGGCTCCCCGCCAAGCAGGGAGCCCGATGCGGGACTTGATCCCAGGACCCTGAGATCATGACCCGAGCCGAAGGCAGAGGCTTTAACCCACTGAGCCACTCAGGCGCCCCAAAAATAACTTTTTAAAGCACACTGAATACAATAGTTCTTAAACTTTTAGGTAAAAAAAATTGCACTTTTAAAACCCCAAACAAACTAGACTTTCCTGTAAGGCAAATTCCAAGAAGAATTTCATATTTCATATGAAAGGATCAACAACCCTGACATTTCTAACATGTACTATGGCCTTGCCTTTCCCCTCCTATTACCTGGGTCACTCTTCTCTCTTTCATTCCCTTAGTCAAACACAGTCTTTTCAGACACATCACTTAGGCGCAAAAAAAAAAAGAAAAAAAAAGTGTGACTTGGAAGTTACTGATTCCCTTCATGAGGAAAGCATACTTTTTGGTCTTTGCTCTGGATCTGAATCCAAGTGAATGGCTGCTTGTGAAGTTAAAAGGCTCAACTTTTCTGAGAAAAGGATGAACACTCACAGACCACAGGCAGGAGATCCACAGGTGGGACCTTCCATGGATGACTTTACCTTCCTGTGCCTCGGTTTCCCCAGTCTTTAAAATCGGGACAGTTACACAGTATCTATATTGCAAGCCTGGGGTGAGCATTGGATGAGTTAATGCTCACGACATCCACAGAACCTACCATTCAGATTCTCAGTGGGTGTAGCTACTTATGATGTATCAGTGACAGTCTATGCTCTGAGATTTCCGGATGTTTGGTCCAAAGAGCCAGTGATAGGATCAGTTCTTGACTAAACCCTTCTCCTACAGGATCATAAATATTTTCCTGTTGTTAAATTTTAATGAAAGTATTTGGGGGTGCCCGGGGTGGCTCAGTTGGTGAAGAGTCCAACCCTTGATTTCAGCTCAGGTCACGATCTTGGGGTTGTTGAGATTGGCCCCGTGATGGGCTCTGCACTGTGGTGGAGTCTGCTTAGGATTCTCTCTCCCTCTGCCCCTCCCCCCTCCCTAATAAGTAAGTAAGTAAATAAATAAATAAATAATTTTCCCAACTATAAAAGAAATGCATCCTCATTGTACGGAAAGCATTGACTGTGGGCTCTGGAATATTACAGACTTCAGACTGAATCCTAACTCTACTCTACAGATTTTGTGACCTTGGGAAAGTCACTTAATTCCTCAGAACATCGATTTCTGCATCTGTTGTACCAGTGGGACCAGGGGGGTACCTGCCTCACAGTGTAGTTGTGAGTGTTAAATGAAATAACGCAGGTCTAATAACATAGTGCCTGGCCCTTAGTGCATGCTGGGAGAGAAAGGGAGGACAAATCAGGAAGGGAAGAAAGAAGCAAAGAAGGAAGGGGGAGAGGAAAGGAGGGAAGGAGAAAGGAAGGAGAGGGGGTGGAGGGAGGGAGGAAGGGAAGAAGGGTGAGAGGAGAAGAGGAAATAGGAAGGTGGGTCAAGACTGTCATAGGATAAGAAAAGCCTGATGAGGGGCACCTGGGTGGCTCAGTGGGTTAAGCCTCTGCCTTCGGCTCGAGTCATGATCTCAGGGTCCTGGGATCGAGCCCTGCATCGGCTCTCTGCTCAGCGGGGAGCCTGCTTCCTCCTCTCTCTCTGCCTGCTTCTCTGCCTACTTGTGATCTCTGTCTATCAAGTAAATTAAAAATATATATATATTAAAAAAATAAATAAAATTTAAGAAAAGCTTGATGAAGTCCACATGGGGGAAAAAAGCTTATTTTAATAAACTTTCATGGGCGCCTGGGTGGCTCAGTGGGTTAAGCCTCTGTCTTTGGCTCAGGTCATGATCCCAGGGTCCTGGGGTCCAGTCCTGAGTTGGGCTCAGCAGGGAGCCTGCTCCACCCCCCACCCCCCACCCCCATCTGTCTCTCTGCTTATTTGTGATCTCTCTCTCTCTCTGTCAAATAAATAAGATCTTAAAAAAAAAAAAACAACTTTCAAATACAATGAAAAATGCTTAGAAACAGGATGAAAAAGAGAAAGATTCTCTGCCTCTTTTGCAGTGCCATTTCTCTTAAGAAGGATTTTCCTTTGTCACTCATGGGATAAATTTAATATAAACTTGGAAATTTTTTTCATATTTGGGTTTTGTTCATATTTTCTTTGCAAGAACCAACATATTTACAGCACATCAAGAATAATAAAAGTAGTGGCTCCTAGTAGATGAATGTTTATTTCTCAACTTTCAATAAGCTTTGATTTTTAAACATTTCCAGAGGATTTAGTGACATTAATTTGGAAAAAATCACCCTTAACATTTGAATTTGTTTAAATATGGTACACCTCTGGGGTGCCTAGGTGAGTCAGTTAAGCATCTGTCTTCGGCTCAGGTCATGATCCCAGGGTCCTGGGATTGAGCCCCACATCAGGCTCCCTGCTCCGCAGGAAGCCTGCTTCTCCCTCTCCCACTCCCCCTGCTTGTGTTCCCTCTCTTGCTGTCAAATAAATAAATAAATAAATAATAAAGTACACCTCATGTAAAAGTAGACAACACAACATTCGATAAATCGATTTTTAACCTTAAAGCTAACAAATGCTGGTAACAAAGAAGTGCAGGTACCTTAGGCAACACTAAATGAAGAAACGGCCCTAAGCTCAGGCATGGTGGGGACAGCGGGTTTTCTAATAGATACTGCAGGACACCCATAGGCTGAATTTCTCCAGGTTGCATGAAAGGTCTATTTATTCACTGTGGGCCCAGCTTCCCTTATTTACTGAAGAGGCAGTTCTGTTATATCATATTCATGAATCACCACAGTAGAACGATAACAAAAATGTGATCAGCATATTGATGGGACTAAGGCCCAAGGGCAAGTCTGAAAACCAACCAAATCTCAGGGATGAAATCTACTCTTATCCCACCAGGTAAACTCCAGCTTTGTATTGAAGAACAAATGCAAACAGAACTACATAAAAGCTCCCTTATTGATCAGGGGCTGGGAGACCTACTTTATACATTTGCATACAGCCCAGTCATTTTGTTCTCACAAGCAAAACAGTGTGAAGTAGTCATTAAGAACAAGGGCTGGGGGCGCCTTGGTGGCTCAGTAGGTTAAGCCTATGCCTTTGGCTCAGGTCATGATCTCAGGGTCCTTGGATCGAGCCCCACATGCAGCTCTCTGCTCAGCAGGGAGCCTCCTTCCCACTCTGCCTCTCTGCCTACTTGTGATCTCTCTGTCAAATAAAAAAATAAAATCTTAAAAAAAAAAAAAAAAGGACAAGGGCTGCCTGGTTAGATCTAGGCTCTAAGACTCCTTTCTGTGTCCTTGGACGAGTTGCTTAGGCTCTCTGTACCTTTTCTTCCTCTGTAGACTTTGGTCCTTGCCCATGAGCTCCTCATAAGAAGACAGGCTTATCTGCAAATGGGCTCTGACCTATATGGACCCAGACTATTTCTAGAGCTTTATCATCATTAGTTGCTCCCACTGCTGGAATGCCAGAAATGAACATAAGAGGAAATGCACTGATGTGTCCAGGAAATATTTGTGAATATATTAGAAACTTGGTTTGGAATATCCAGGCCATTGTCATCTATTTTAGGATGTCACCACTCAGAGAGAAGGAAATTTTACCAAGTAATAGAGTTGGTAAAAGTGCAAGAATATTTCATCAACATTTTAAAAACTGGGATGATGAAGCTATCTGCAGAAAATGAAATCAGGCCAACACCGATAGCCCAGCTAAAATTAAAATTCTAGAATGGGCTTCAGAAAAACCATATCATGCCCAGATTGAGGAAAATCTGTTTTTTGGTTTTTTTTTTTTTTTCATTCAAGAGAAATAAAACAAACTGGGGACAGAGTTTCCTATAGTTTCATTTCACAGAGAAATCAGTGAGTTATAGATCTTGACGTGAGTCAGGTTCGGAAGCCTTTATTTCTAGGGAAAAAAGTCAGGAGGGGTCTGTTGATAGGCTATCAGTGTATTTTGTGAACTGAAACTGTGTATCTGTCTGATTTAACGCTTCACAGAACACATTGTTATCCCTGAATGAAGGCATAGTAAAAAAAAAAAAAAAAAAAGTCCCAAAGCACAATAGTCAGATGCATTAAGCAATTATCTTCACCTCCTTTGCAAACCCCTCCTGACTAGGGCTGCCAGACTTAGTAAATTAAAATATTGGATGCCCAGTTAAATTTAAATTTTAGGTAACCAGTAAACAATTTCTTAGTATGTCCCAGGTAATATTTGGGACACACTGATACTCAAAAATCTATTCATCACTTCTCTAAAATTCAATTTTAATTTAATTAATAAATTAACTTAATTGAGTGTCCAGTGTTGTGTGTGGCAATGCTACTCCTGCCCCATCCTGAGATCACCCCTGCCTTTGCTAATGGTAAAACTAATTTGCGTTCATCAATACTCAGATCAAGACGTTAAGCAGTGTCTTTCTACCAGGTTCAAATGCTCACTTTGAGGTCTTTGGTAAGTTACTGAAATTGACTGTGCCCCAGTGGCCACATCGGTAAAATGGGATTAATAAGAGCCTCTCCCTCTCAGGGTCAGTCTGAGGATTATATAAGACAGTAGGGGAAGGGCCTAGTGCAGAACTGAGCTCATAGCAAGTGCTCAATCCACATTAGCTGTGATTGCTGGCAAGGAAACACGATGAAGAAATAAAACGGCAAAGAAGTACCTGGATCTTTCCTTTGCCAGGAATATTCCTTATGTATACATAGATAATGGAGAGCTGTCGATGGCTATGATTTCATTTATGTGACTTTCATTTTATTGGACAGATAAGGAGTAACACATAGGAATGATAATAACCAATTTGATACAGCTTATTACAGTCTACAGCATGGCCTTTCACGTCCATTACCTGGTAACAATGCTAAATGCATATTTCAAAAAAAAAAAATTCAAGACAGTGGTTCTCAAACAGGGACTCCTGTGAAAAGGTAGCTGTAGGGTCTTGGGATGCCTCGGACCCTCTCAGAGATCCACTACTCTGAAGAGTTTCAAGGATTACAACAATTTGCGACAAAAATCTTTCCTTTGGCAAGGAAGCAAATTGAGAGCAATCTTATGTATGGACACAATGTGGAAATGACTTCCGGTCCCCCCCACAAAACAATCCTCCCTGTCGTCATCATCAAATACAAAGGACAAATGGCTCCACCATGCAGCTGCCCACAAAAGACCCTCAGCAGAATGGCTGTAACCTGTGGCCTCTATTCATCTCCGGAAGATTCTAACTGCTTTCCCCCTTTTGTAATGGAGAACATCTGCCCTTCCAGAACAATCTTTCTCCCATCGGTGAATTTTACATATAGAGAAACAACATCCTTTTTTTTTTTTTTTTTTAACATTGCTTGTTGCTTTCCCACATCCTTGATTAGGAAACATGCCCCTTTCTTAATGGTTTTGCAGCCAGAATCTCCAACCTGCCTAAATGGTACCCATCTTAGCCTAAGCACAAATGAGAAATATTGTATATGTTGTTAAATTAATTAGACTGATGTGGCTCTATTACCACAGCTGTCTATGTAAGCAAACCAAAATCTAAGCCTGTAAATGCTTCAGGGTTATAAGATCAAAACACAAAAGACAGCCAATGCCAAGAGCCAACTACGATTTACACTATAAAGCAATCAATAATTTTCTTTCTTTGCTTCTGCCTTTAGTCTATACAAATCTCTCCCCGAGTTCCCATCTTTGGAGCTAACCACTTCTGATCAAGTACCGCCCAATTTGAACTGATCTTTCCTCAAACTCTTAAAATGTTTAATAGGTCTCGGTTTATCTTTTAATAATGTAAATAAGTACAAGCCTTCTTTCTGGGAAAAAAAAAAAAGAATCTGCTGTGCTAGAATTTTCTGGGCTCCTTTTTGCAAGTCCATAAGTTTTTAGTATCTTTATATAGAACAAGAGGGCAAGAGAGCGTTTGGGATTTAGTTGGTCTATTTGATTAAAATGGCAGCCAAGCCACATGATTTCTACTCAGAAAGCTCTTTAACATAGACTGATAGAGTTCCAACACAACTGATGCAGTTTTGAATAGTCGTCATATAAACAAAATTCAAGAAAACAATGTATAGCCCAGCAGGTGCAATTTCTGGCTCCCAGCAGTGCACCCAGCTGAATAGAGCCAGATACTTCCAGGATGTTGGCACTGAGTAGTTTACTCCACAGAAGAAAGGAAGCGCTGTCCCAGCAAATTCATTTAAAATCTAGCATTAAGCGCCTTCATGATGCCTTTATTTGCAACACTACTCTTAAACGTCTATAAAGTGATCGCCTTTCTCACTTGCCTTGTCCACAGGATGTGAAAATGCTAGGTTGGGGTTAGTCATTTGACTGGCTTTTTAAGATTAATAGGATGTACTTAAATTCCCTTTGAGAAGACAAGGAGATAGTATTATATATAAAAGGTAACACTGAGGCGGTTTCCGGGAACTGGAGGGAGGAGGGAATGGGGAATTCGTATCTAATGGATACAGAGTTTTAGTTTGAGATGATGAAAAATTTCTGGAGACGGAGCATAGGGACGGTTGCAGAACAGTACGAATGGCATCATAATGCTACAGAACTGCACTTAAAAATGGTTAAGGGGTAAATTTTGTTATGTAGCTTTGACCACAATAAAAAAAAAATGGATATACTAACAGTGATCATTATTATTATTTTTTTAAAGCTGAGATGTGAGGGGAAAATAAGCAGACAGAAAAGCAAGAGAGAAAGGAAAAGAAGTGGTAAGAGTCTGATGAGCCCGCACCCCTACTCAGGGCTGGTGGCAGGGATACTAAAGAGGAAGAATGAGTTGAGGCCCTCCCCAACCCCATGTCCTTTACCCCAACCCCCCATCCCCAGTCGGTAAGAGGGTCCCTCCTGCACTCCTGTGAAAACAGTGACTGAGCACTTGAATGAGAGGGGGCTGTGTGTGGTGGGGAAGTTTTGAAGACCCCACCCTTTAGTGAATAATGGAAATCAAGCCATCAAAAACCCAACTGCATACAAATGGTCCATAAGCACATGAAAAGATACTCAGCATCATTACCCCTGGGGAAATGGAAACCAAAACCAGAGTGAAATACCACCTTGCCACCCACTGGGATGGTTATAATCAAAACACAGACAAAAGCAAGTGGGGACTAGGATGTGGAAAAAGTAGACCCCTTACCCGAGGCTGGGGGGAGTGTAAAATGGCACAGCCACTTGGGAAAACAACCTGACAGTTCCTCACAAAGTGAAACATGTATTTACCACATGACCCAGCAATTCCACGCCGAGGGCCATAGCCACAACACATGAAAACATATGTTCATGCAAAGACCTGCACATGAATATTCACAGCAGTGAATTCATAACAGGCAAAAAGTGGAAACAAGCTCAAGGTCCATCGGCTTGTGAAAGAGCTAAGAAACAAAGCAAAACATCAGCATATCCATTAACAGAATACTATTCAGCGCTAAAGAAATGAACTAGTGGTTGAGGACACAATAAGGATGAATCCCAAAACACCATGGTAAGTGAAAAAAGGACAAACGCAAAGGACCACATGTTGTATGATTCCATTTATATGAAATGTCCAGAACAGGTAAACCTACGGAGACAGAAAATATGCGAGTGTTGGCTTGGGACTGTGGCAGGAATGGAGATTATCTCTCATCGGGCGGGAGGGATCTTACGGAAGTGATGAAATATTATGCAGTTGGATGATGGTGATGGTTCGTAAATTTACAAACTGTTAACTTAGGGATGCTTGGGTGGTTCTGTCAGTTAAGCATCTGACTCTCAGTTTTGGCTCAGGTCATGATCTCAGGGTCCTGAGATGGAGCCCTACAGTGGGCTCAACACTCAGTGGGGAATCTGCTTGAGATTCTGTCTCTCCCTCTCCCTCTGCCCCTCCCCCCGCCTGTGCATGCCTACACACATGCATGTGCTCTCTCTTTAAAACAAATAAAATCTTTTTTAAAAAAATTGTGAAATCATACACTTGAATGTGTGAATCTTGTGGTCTGTAAATTATATATATCAATTAAGTTGTGTTTTTAATAAAAAAGGAATGGTAAAAACTGAAGTGTAATTTAGAGGCTCTAGCAAGTGAAAAATATGCAAAACCGCAAGGAAAGTGGCATAGGAGGGGAAAGCAGGAAAGGAGCCTCAAGAGAAAAATCCTGAGGTGAGAACATGAAAACTAAGTTTGGGAAAGGCCAGCAGTCCAGGGGTCTTCATTTGTTCATTCGTATATTTGTTCATTGAAACAAATACTGACAGGTGCACACAACGTGCTGGACACTTTGCAAGGTGCTGGGGATGCATGCCCTGTGGAAATCACATTCCATGAGGGGAGACCAGATGTCATGCATTGACCTCTGTGGCTATTTATGTGACTGGCTAGGAGAAGTACTAGGTTCAGTGACAGCATGTGACAAGATAGGTCAGAAAGTGGTGCTATTTGAGGAGACAATATTTGAGCCAAAGACTGGAGTATAAAGAGAAGTGAACCATGTTGGGAAAGGGAAGAAGGAAGAGGATGAAGAGCAAGGAAGCCGTTGTGGTTTTATACAGCGGAGCACCTGCTGGAGTTTGGTTTAGGTGCTCGGGGCAAGGGGAAGGCCAGCAGGGCTTGAGTGGAGGGAGGGTACCAGGTTGGCTTTTTGAAAGGATCACTGTGGCTACAAATAGGCTGAGTTGGGAAGGCAAGGATGGGCACAGAAAGAGACATGGTGGAAGACAAGGCTAGAAATGAAACTGGAGTAAGGAAATCTGCAAAGTGAAAGGAAATACCTAAGCCTTGGTCCGTGTTCAAAAGGAAAGGAATGGAATCAAAGGGTTTTGGGTGGGGAAGTCCTTTCCCAGGCTAGGTGGAAACTAGAGAACCGGGAGCAATGACAGGGCTCACGTGGCCACACGTGACCCTGCCGTAGTTGTATGCAGAGACAACGTTTTCCCAAACTGACCACCATAGTCACTGGAGCACTCCTTAAAAATGCTAATTCTCAAACCCAGATCTTGAATTTTGAAAAAAGCAGGCTGGGAAGCTGTATCTTTACTATTTTTTTTTAACTTTTTTTTTTTTTTTTTTTTTTCAGAGAGAGAGAGAGAGCAAGCACAGGCAGACAGAGTGGCAGGCAGAGGCAGAGGGAGAAGCAGGCTCCCTGCCGAGCAAGGAGCCCGATGCGGGACTCGATCCCAGGACGCTGGGATCATGACCTGAGCCGAAGGCAGCCGCTTAACCAACTGAGCCACCCAGGCGTCCCTTTACTATTTTTTTAAAAAATATACACTGCAGGTGATTCTCAGAGTCATGCAAGTTTTAGAAAATACTGATCCATTCCTTTTCTAAACAAACAATGTCCAGACATGCAGCAAAACACAATAAGGTATAACATAGAAGCTATTCTGGAATAAGAGTGCCCTTTTCCTCTAGTGAACAGTGGTAAGTGTCCATTGTTGGACGAATGGATAAAGAAGATGTGGCATATATACATATATCATGGAATATTACTTAGCCATAAAAAAGGATGGGACCTTGACGTTTGTGACAACTTGGATGGACCTAGAAGGTGTTATGGTAAGTGAAATAAGTCAGACAGATAAAGACAAATACTGCATGATTTCACTTATGTGTAGAATCTAAAAAACAAAACAAGTGAACAAACAAACAAAGCAGAAACAGACCCATAAATACAGAGAAAAAACTGATGGTTGCCAGAGGGAAAGGGGTGGGGGGATGGGCAAATGGTTGAAGGGAGTGGGAGATACAGGCTTCTAGTTGTGGAGTGTATGTCACAGGGATCATTTATAATGAACTTAGCCATTCATCTGTTAGATGGACAGTTGGATGGATTAGGATCACTTTTTTTTTTTTTAAGTTTACTCATTTAAACAATCTCTACATCTAATGTTGGGGCTTGAACTCATGACCCTGAGATCAAGAGTCATGTGCTCTTCTGACTGAGCCAGCCAGGTGCCCCTACTATGTTCACTTTTTAAAAAGTTGTTTTCATCTGTTCTTGTTTCAAGAACCCTACTGACCTATTTCAGCCTGTATCTGTTCACTAGAACACAAGGATAGTTATACTTTAGGATAGCTTCTACGTTGTATCTTACTCTGTTTTACTGCTTGATTTAAAAACAAAAGCAAAAGGCATGGACCAGTATTTTCTAAAGCTTGCATGGCTGTGAGAGTCATCAGCAGCAGCAGTATAAAAAACAATAAAAATAAAAACAGCATAAGGAATATATATATTCCTTATGCGTGTTAATGATATTGTAGGGGAGCCTGGGTAGCTCAGTGGGTTAAGCCTCTGCCTTCGGCTCAGGTCATAATCTCAGGGTCCTGGGATCGAACCCCGCATCGGGCTCTCTGCTCGGCAGGAAGCCTGCTTCCTCCTCTCTCTCTGTCTGCCTCTCTGCCTACTTGTGATCTCTCTCTCTGTCAAATAAATAAAATCTTAAGAAAAAATGATATTGTAATAGTGTTGTATGGTGACAGGTGGTAGCTACCCTTATGAACAGAGCATAACATTTAGCCTTGACTTTCAGATTACTCTGTTATGCACCTGAAACTAATATAACCTCATTAGTCATATATGTCATTAGTCAACCAGTGACATTAGTCCTATAAGTGACATATAATGTCAATAATATGTCATTAGTCAGCTATAATGACTTTAGTCATATAAGTCAACTTATACTTCAATTTAAAAAAAGGTGAACACAGTATACTAAGAAAACAATGATGGGTGTATAGAGTACTGGTTTTCCATGTCTCTGGCATTGGCACTCATGAAAAGTAGGTACAAAATTCCTGGTAGATCTGAGTGTATTTATTTCCTAGAGCTGCCCTAACAAATTACCTCAAACTTGGTGGCTTAAAAGAACAGAAATTTATTCTCTCTCAGTTTTGGGGCCAGAAGTTTAAAATCAAGGTACCGGCATCACTGTGTTCCCTCTGAAAGTTCTAAGGGAGCATCCTTTCCTGCCTCTTCCAGTTTCTGGTTGGCTCCATGTGGCCTTGGTTTGGGCCTGCACATACTCCAACCCCTGCCTCCATCTGTTCATGTGGCCTTCTCTCCCGGGTATGTTTCCTCCTTCTGTCTCTTATAAGGACATGTATCATTGGACCAGGTTAATCCAGGGTGATCTCACCCAGATTCTTAACTTAATTACATTGAAAAGGCTCCTTTTCCAGAAAGAGGTCATATATATTTTTTTATTAACATATAATGTATTATTTGCTTCAGGGGTACAGGTCTGTGAATCATCAGTCAAGAAAGAGGTCATATTCACAGGTACCAGGTATAGGACAGAGACGTCCCTTTTTGGCAGGGAAGGAGTGGGTTCACAATTCAACCTACAGCACCAAGTGATTTAAAATTGTTAGGCAGACCTATATGATGCCCCTACCCACATCGGTATATTTAGAGGGTGTTTTTAATATAAATGTTCTTAGTTCAATGTTCCTCAGAATGACCAATGTTTATTTATGAATGAATTTACTCCTCTGAGTCATGTATATTTTAAGAAGCATGACTTTGTCATTTTATTTTATTTTTTTAAAGATTTTATTTATTAATTTGACAGAGAGAGAGAGAGATCACAAGCAGGCAGAGCAGCAGGTAGAGAGAGAGAGGGGGAAGCAGGCTCCCCACTGAGCAGAGAGCCCAATGTGGGGCTCGATCCCAGGACCCTGAGATCATGACTCGAGCCGAAGGCAGAGGCTTAAACCACTGAGCCACCCAGGCACCCCGACTTTGTCATTTTAAAATAAGACATGGTATTGAAAGGCTACATGTAGTAGGGAAAACCACATTCAGGCAATTGCGACATTGCAAAATAATTTTTTTGCACCATTTTCAGAAAGAAAATTTCTAAGCACTAAGATAGATATGTCTATTATAAGAAGAGCATTATGGAAGATACCAAACTGTTTTAGTGATTTCTCCTGGTATTCCCTTTGGCAAGTGTCAATGGATTAAGTTTTATTGTAATTAGAGTTTTAATAGAATAAAACTTTTGCAGGGCAGAAGGCAGGAAGAGCTGATATTACAAGGATATATGAAGTAGCTATTAGAAACAGTAATAGCTGTACATATATAGATATATGATGAGGAATCTTTAGTTAATTAATGAACATTGGGCACTTATAGATGCAGGAAAAAACAGAACTTTAGGATAGCTATAAGGACAGGATGGATACATCAAGCAGTGTGGGCTGGGAACCACAGTATGAAGCAAAGGGAAAAAAATAGTGATTCCTGCATAATTGGGAAAACCAAAGGAGAAGATCTAAACAGAAGTAGTTCCTTAAGTAATATCCACCAGAGGTTTCACAAATTCTTTAGTGAGAAGAGACTTGCATTAATAGAAGAACTTAATAACATTTGTAGTTGGGGCGCCTGGGTGGCTCAGTGGGTTAAGCCTCTGCCTTTGGCTCAGGTCATGATCCCAGGGTCCTGGTATCGAGTCCCACATCGGGCTCTCTGCTCAGCAGGGAGCCTGCTTCCCCCCTTCTCTACCCCCCCCCGCAACGTCTGTCTCTCTACCTACTTGTGATCTCTCTCTCTGTCAATAAATAAATAAAAATCTTTAAAAAAATAATAATATTTGTAGAAATTTTTGAATGTATTTAAATATACCTCTATTTTGCTTAACTTTTTAAAGTGTATGGCGTCCATTCTTCAGAGTGGGTTCAGTTCTAAAGAACTAAAACTCCTCTGTTAAACATTCCCAGCTATTCATTAAAAGAGAAGAGAAAGAGAGATCAAGAACGACATCTAAACCGGATAGACCCAAATACAACTTTAGTCACGATCCTGGTTCCAAGGGTCCGCAGCCTGATTAAGCAGCAACCTTATAAAATGGGACTTGGACAAGACTTGCTTCTATCAGAATATGCCATTTGCTTTTATAAAATGAACTGTGGGCTTTCGGATCATTTGAATGTCTGCACTACCTCTGCAGCTATACCAGCAACACAGCTCAGAAACAAACTCTTAAGAAGATGCCAGATTCTAAAAGGGCAAATCTAAATCCATCAGGTTCATTCACCTGTCCCTCTCTGTCCAATGTGGCCATAGATGTAAACTTGTCTTTACTATTATTTGCAATAATAATCAGTGAAACACTAATACACCATTGGATGTACATTATTGTCTTGCAAACTCTGTTAAACGTAACAACATAACTATAAGCAAATGAACTTTCAGTACTGGATGGTTATTATTTAGATTAGTTGACTTTTTGATTGACCAGGCTACTATCCCATCTTTCATTTAATTTCACTGTGGCATTTTTGTTTGCTTTCTCTAACATTTGAAACATAGATAACACAATTCAAGCCTTCACATTACAAGGGAAAGCCTGGATAAATTCATCCTGTATATTCCTTTGTGCAACCTCTACTAATAAATCCAGGACTGAAATATATCTAGGTATATCTAAATATAGAAAGAGATGCTACTTGGGGCACCTGATCTTGGGGTTGTGAGTTCAAGCCCCATTTTGGGCCTAGAGCTGACGTAGAAGGAAGGGAGGACACTACTTTCTTTTTTCAAAGAAAAATTCACAAGTTGGTGTATACTTAGATTCTAATCACTAAAGCAAAAATGTTAGAAAGTCTTTCTACTCCCAACCTCTGTTCACTGAATCATAAACAGAATTTCAAGAAGGAAGAACTATTCCGTTGTGTCTAATTTATTAATAGAGGGGAAGTGGTTGAGTCTAATAAATTTTGCTATGGATTCCTTAATCTAGGCAATGATTATAAATTCATGCATTTCATTTGAACAGTGATAATTAGGTTGATTTCCAGATGACTCATTTTGTCAACTTTTGGCCACTGGTGTTCCAGCTGGAGTGGGCCATGTGCTGCCTTCCCACTGACATCACTGGAAGTCTTGAGTCAAGATCAAGGCTCTTTTGCCTTTCTGACCTTTCTTCACAATGCACAGTGGGGCCCTGGTTGCTCAGCTTGGAATGCTCAGCTTTGCTCCACTGTGCCCATGGGGTTACCACGTGCCCACAACCTACATGCAGATATTCACTGAAGAAAGACCCTGCAACAAGCCATTGGAATTCACGTCTTGGATTCTACCTCTCAGGTGGCTTCCTAACCCAGATGCCGAATTTCAGAAAATCTTATGTCTGGCTGACTTATTGAGGCTCCAGTGAGCAGAGAAAGAATTCCAGCAGGGTTGAGGGACTGTGCCCTTTGGGCTCCCAGCAGTCTGCCAGGGGCTCATTTTCCTCTAGGGATGTACTTTGAGAACCGAACTAAAGAAGACATCTCTTACCTTGACAGTCATGTCTGCGCTGGATGTTTCTGTGACGTCTGAGGCTGCCTCGTCTCCCTTTAGCAGCATACTCTCCCACCCGACCCCTGAAAAAAACAAAAACAAAAGTGCCATTTGAGCCAAGTATATTCAGCTGGCATGGACAGACACCTAAGTGACCTTTTGCAGATTCCAATCCCATGTGTGTTATAAAGGAAACCAATGTCGCTCCGCGATTTCCCTGCTGGGCGGTTACTGGGAAAGCATCCTTGCAGAAGTGTGGTCAGTCAATACCTCTTTTGTTTCTACCTCATCTCCAACTTTGGAGTCCATTGTCCAAGTCCTGTATCTTCTAGACAGTTCCCTTCCCAGACCAGAGTGGAGAAGAAGTTGGAATGAACTCTCCTCCAGAATCCAGCCCTCATACTGTGGTCTCACTGGGGGCTTAAAGTGAATCCCAGGACGTAGAAACACAGACATCTGAATCTTTTCAACACCCAGTAGAACTGATTCCAGATTATTCACTGCCCTAGATTCCACATACATACTGGAAATGACAGAGAGTTTATGTTCACTTTGAAAATCTATATATGTTTCCTCTCCAAGTCTTGATAAATGTTAGTGTTCTTTTTTTTTTTTTTTTAAGCTGCCAGATGATCTCCAAGAATAGACACATGGCAAGATACAAGGTTTTGCTCTCTTCACCTCAAAAAGGAGATCAGGGGTTGGTGTTCAGATACACCCACGAACACAATGTAGCCAAAGTACACCGGGTCAGATGCAATTATATATGTGAATCAAGGGGGGATGGTCTGTATTAGAGAAAAGTTTGAAGTAATGACAAGTATATTTGTAGAAACACATTTATTGCAGATAAAGTCATCTTCTTAAAAGCTAAAAAAGTAATACTTAGTAAAGTTTTTTTTTTCTTTCTTTATTTGACAGGCAGAGATCACAAGTACGGAGAGAGGCAGGCAGAAGAGGGGGGAAGCAGGCCCCCCGCTGAGCAGAAAGCCTGATGTGGGACTCGATCCCAGGACCCTGAGATCATGACCTGAGCCAAAGGCAGAGGCTCAACCCACTGAGCTATCCAGGAGCCCCCTTAGTAAAGTTCTTTTTTTTTTCTTTAAAGACCCCATTTATGTATTTGACAGAGAGAGAGAGATCACAAGTAGGCAGAGAAGCAGGCAGAGAAAGAGGAGGAAGCAGATTCCCTGGTGAGAGAGAGCCTGATGCTGGGCTCGATCCCAGGACCCTGGGATCATGACCCAAGCCGAAGGCAGGGGCTCAACCCACTGAGCCACCCAGGCGTCCCCCCTTAGTAAAGTTTTTAAGAGCCAACTTTAACCAGTAGATACAAATTTTGTAATTGGTATAACAGCTGCCTGTTGGGATACACGAATGCTCAGAGCCTAAAGCATTAAAGAGATTGTTTTCTTAAAGAGGTTAAAATTAGCTGTGTAATATTTGCTTCCATTGTTGATTTCCTTAACAAATAATTTTGTCTAAGGATAACTCAAGGACAGCATTCATCCTGGACTTGTGTGATTAGCCCAAATTAAAAATTTTCAATTATCTAGCATTATGTTAAATGAGGATTAGCAAACATGTTCTGTGCCACCAGGAAATATTTTAGCCTTTGTGGTCAGGCCATTTCTGTTGTAACTTCTCAAGCTGCCATTGTAGAGCAAAACACACAACCCATAAACAGCCAACAGACAACATTCGAAACAAATGGGCATGGCTGAGTTCCAATAAAACTTTATTTACAAAAACAGGCACTGGGCCAGATTTGGCCCATTAAGATGTGCTAGACCAGATGGATAATGATTAATGTGGCACCACATTGTGAATGTATTTAATGCACAGAACAACATACTTAAAAATGGTTATAATGCAAACTTTACATTATGCATATTTTACCACAATAAAAAAACATTTTGCTAAGCAGTATTCAGAATTTCAATTTAACTGATTCTATAATTACCCATTGAGTTGGTATACCATCACTTACTTAACTATTTCTAAAATGTTGAATATTTAGGTCATTTTTAATTTCTCATCAGTATAGGTAATGCTAAAAATACATCTTCGTCTAAATGCTTTTCTTACGAGTAATCTCCCTCAAAGGGACTCCTAAGCAAAAAGCATGCATACTGACAAGGTTAATGGCATGTGTTCCCATTCTGCTTTGTAAAACAATGATGTCAATTTTATAACCACCAACAACATGTGATGTAATAATTTTGATATCACTATAACTCGCTTGGTAGTGAAATCAGTAAATAATTTGTATGGTGATGGGGACTGATGTCTTAAGCAAGTTGTAGGTACATAAAATATTCACTATAGTATTCCATATATTTCTGTGTATGGTATTGTAATGATTTTTGAGTCAATTTGTATTAATGCCATAAAAATTATATAGTAATTTTTATTTTTATTTTTTTTTTAAAGATTTATTTATTTGACAGAGATCACAAGCAGGCAGAGAGACAGGCAGAGAGAGGAGGAAGCAGGCCCCCCGCGGAGCAGAGAGCCCGATGTGGGGCTCGATCCCAGGACCTTGGGATCATGACCTGAGCTGAAGGCAGGGGCTTTAACCCACTGAGCCACCCAGGCGCCCCTAGTAATTTTTAAAAAAGCTTCTGTTCTAAAACAAGAAAGCAGAGACATGTATAAGAAAGACTGTTATACTCCAGCATTTCTGTAAAGACCAAATGGGCAAACCAGATGGTGAAACAGAAATAATTTTTGCATGATGCTTTTAAGAAACTAATATGACATTAATTCAATTTTAATATTTTAGCATCAATTACATTATTTTATATTCTGGATCCCTGAGAGCCTCATTGTACAGGACATATGCCCAATGGATTATTCAAGATCCATGCACTCAATGTATTGCAAGGTGCAAAAGTTGTTTCTCACCAGGTTGTAGAAACTGGATCAGTTTGGTGAGCTGCCCTACAACTTCTTCTAGAGAAATTGCTACAAGGAGTTTGTCAGCTTTTTCTTAAATGCAAGTTTCTGGGAGAGCAATCTTTGCTCCTACATGAATGGATTATTTCCCTGACACATCCTGCATTCAACAGACTAATAGCCCCTTCTGGTTTAAGGCACTGCTGGCCCCTGTTGGATCTGGCTGGCAGAGAGACATGGACATTGGGCATGATGGACAATTATCTGATATTTACTTTATGGAGTAGTTTGAATTATCATTCAGCAAATATTCATTCTCCTCCTTTCCCTCTGTGGGAGAAATTTTCTTCCCTGTCCCTCTGATGTTTCCTCTGGCCAGTGTGACATTAGTGGACATAAGGCAATCAAAGGTTTGAAATGGGCTTGTGTGGTGATGCTTGCCCTCTTGTATTTCTGCTATAGCATGAGCAGGACATGCTCCAGTTGGTCTGCAAGGGTTGGAAGTCATGGGGAGCAGACCTGGACCCCATCAGCACCTTGGAGCTAGCCAAGTCTTGATCAGTCAACCCCTAGCCTAGCTACACATGTATAACAACAAAAGCCATTGAGTTTGGGAATGATATAGGTTAAGCAGCATTATTGTAATAGTAACTAATAGATACAATACCTAAGCAAAATTGTACATGAAAGTCATTTTGGATAAAGCACATTTATCTTTGTGCAAATGCAACTCCTTTTGTTGCAAAGAAATTTCAGTTACAAGTATTGATTCCCATCTCTCTCTCTTTCTATACCTATCTTTCTTTCTATTTATTTCTTTCTTTATCTATTTTTTTAAAGTAAGCTTTGTGCCCAACATGGAACTTGAACTCTCAACCCTGAGATCAGGAGTTGCATGTTCTAATGACTAAGCCAGCCAGGTTCCTCCATATCTCTCCATGTTATGCCATGTGAGGAAGAATCTTTTCTCTGCTATGATCCTTTCATAAGCAATACAATCTTTACTAACGGATATATGGCCCTAAGAAAGAGACATGAGACATAAATATATATGTATTCTCAAAATTTTAGCCTATAACCAAGAATACACCTTTTTTGTTTGTTTCTAAAGTAGTCTCTATACCCAATGTGGATATACACTGAGATCAAGAGTTGTATGCTCTACCAACTGAACCAGCCACGCAGCCCAAGGAAACAGTTTAAATTAGATAGCCTATCATTTCATGGCAAGAGTGAGAGAAAATAGGTGTAACATTTTAATTTAAAAATATTATTAATCCTAATAATAAGTTGTGAGGACAGGAAACTGTTATTTTAAAAGCTAGAGGCAAAATTCCTTCCAGGGAGAAAACTGAATTTTGGATAAGATGGGCCCCATGCCATGAAAGTAGGAGAAAAAGGAAGAAGCCCATTCAAAAAAGGAGAGAACCTGAAAGAAGCTGGGATGAGAACTGGCTAAGAAATCTCCAAGGGCAACAAAAATGACTCTTGAGAACCATGACGTTTAAACATTGATTTAAAAAAATTTTTTTAAGATTATTTATTTATTTATTTGACAGACAGAGATCACAGGTAGGCAGAGAGGCAGGCAGAGAGAGAGAGGGAAGCAGGCTCCCTGCTGAGCAGAGAGCCTGATGCGGGGCTCGATCCCAGGACCCTGAGATCAGGACCTGAGCCGAAGGCAGAGGCTTTAACCACTGAGCCACCCAGGCGCCCCCGACTTTAAATTTTTTTGTCATGCTGTCTCATCATGTAATGTTCCCCTCAGTCTCATACCTTGAGTGAAGATCTGTTCTACACAATTGTCTTGTGTTAGTGTGGTTTGGTGGAAACAGAATGAGGACCTCGGGCTGGAGAGAAGAGAATGGCAGGTGCACAGAGGAGCCCCCTGCAAAAGTGAAATCTGAGGAGGACATGATGATAAGAATCTGGGACAGGGTATTAAGTCTGAATATACACAACAGAGCCATGGGTCAGTTTCATTTGAACACCAAAGGGCAGCAGACCCTCTCACCCTGAGGACTTGGAGAAGCAAGAAGACCTACACTTTTTTCTTTTTTTTTTAAGATTTTATTTACTTATTTGACAGGCAGAGATCACAAGTAGGCAGAGAAGCAGGCAGAGAGAGAAGAGGAAGCAGGCTCCCTGCTGAGCAGAGAGTCAGATGCCGGACTCCATCCCAGGACCCTGGGATTATGCCCCGAGCCGAAGGCAGAGGCTTTAAACCACTGAGCCACCCAGGTGCCCCAAGACCTACACTTCTAATAGGAGGATGCTTATACCTGTGAAAATTCAACTTCTATTTCCGCAATGGTGATTTCCATACCACCAACATGTAAATGCCTTGCACCCCAAGTAGGCAGGTGGATAGCTTGGAATGCTCATTTGTCATTCTTCCACTCTAGGATTTTATCAATGACTGTCAACATCTCCTTTCATGTCTAAGTTCCTGAGATGAATTTCCACTCCACTAAGATCAATATTTATAACAATAGCACAAATATTTAACAGGTCAGAGGTATAATCGCAAAAGAACACATTCCATCCAGACTGATATATTTCTATTATTAGTCAGTTGTATAAGCACAGTCACCTCTGATTTCAGGGAAAGAACCCATATAAAGAATTTGACCTAAGAATTTTGATAACTGATAAATATATATATACACTACTTTATGTATTATATTTCTACACACTCTCCATCCAAATAACATTTTTTCTCTTATATTCCCTTTCCCTTTGCTCAAACTCTTTATTTATAATTTCTCAGAGAAGAGATGACATATTTTATATTATTTCTATAATCCCTAGATTAAAATAACATCTTTCTCCCAGAACAGAACAGGTTTGCTTTTCCCAGTAGTGGGAAAAATTGAGACCTGTCTACTTATAGCTGATGTATGCTTATAAGGCCCCCATCAGGGAGAGTTGTACAAAAATCTTTCAGGAATAAGTAAAACCAGCCAACCAATTGTTGCTTTTTATACATCTCCTTGCTTGGCCACACAGTCAGATGAAGAAATCCATGAGCCCGAGCTTCCAGTTCCTTAGCACTCACATGTCTGGTCTCCACGCACAAGATGCACTCTACTAACTGGCATGTCCTCTCTCTTTGATTTCTGTTGGGAATAACACATGTGTAGGTGACGGGGAAGAGCAAGCAGAAAGAAGGAGGCTGAGCTCCAGGCCTGGCTGGAGAAGCCAACGATGCACATGAACACCTGCAAGGTGAGGGATGTGGGCTGACAGGAGTGTAGCCGTGAGGGCTTGAGTATAGTAACCTGTAGACAACATGGCTTTTGTGTTTGAGCAAAGGGAGATAGGACTAGCCCGAGAAAGAATAGGATGAGCTACTAAGAAGGCTTGTTGGGAAAGCAGCCAGTGGAACTGCAGAAAACACTGGGTGATTTCCTCATTTCTGATTCTGGTTAGTACTACAAAATAGACGAAAGTAAAAACACAAGGTCAGAGACCAAGAGGGGGAGGGTAGCACTGTACAAGAGGGCGCTAGCTATCCCTAGATCTCCTGGGACCATTGTGTGTTGCTAGATAAAAGCAGAGTAAGAAAGAAAGGCAAGTCATATGGACCCTTGGGGGCAAGAGAGTGGATCTTTGCTCTAGCTCATCTGTCGACACAGATTTTAGATTGTTGGACAAAGTGAGTCATTAGTGCTGCTCACCAAGTATTTCCAGTTCTTTCCTCTTGAGGACACATAACAGAATTTCACTTCCTGGCCTCCTTAGAATTGGTGATCCTGGGGGTGCCTGGGTGGCTCAGTGGGTTAAGCCTCTGCCTTCGGCTCAGGTCATGGTCCCAGGGTCCTGGGATCGAACCCCGAGTCGGGCTCTCTGCTCAGCAGGGAGCCTGCTTCACCCTTCCTCTCTCTCTCTGCCTACTTGTGATCTCTGTCTGTTAAATAAATAAATATAAAAAAATCTTAAAAAAAAAAAGAATTGGTGGTCCTGTGATGAGTTCTGGCTGCCGAGTGTGGACAACAGTGGTATTTATCACTACTAGGCTGGAGCATGTAATTGATGGAGGACACTCCAGAGCACCTCTCCACTACCATGGTGAATGGTAATGTCCCAGATGGTGTGATTCTGTTGGCCTGAGTCCCAGGGTGAGGGTAACACAAGGCAGAGACACAGCCAACCCACACTGGCTACGGAGGATGAGTGAGAACTAAACCTTTTGTTTTAAGACATGGGAATTGAGAGTTGTTTATTACAGTAGCAGAACCTAGCCCAGCCTAAGGAGAGAAAGGAGCCTTCCAGACTTGCCTTTCCCATCAACCTTCAGTTCTTTAGGTAGAGTTCTTTAGGTAAATCTGTGTTCTATTCCCTAAATCACTCATTTCATTTGAATTTTGTCTCCAAAACCAGGCTATGATAATCCATACTTTCTACTGTTTTGGATCCACCCTGTTTCCATTATGCCCAGTGCTTATTGCATAAGTTAGTCGCATCTCATGAAGAATTTATGGCTTAAAGACAAAAGACCTCTTCCTGCATAGTCACAGCTGCTCTTGAAAATTCCTTAAATCTCTCATCCAGTCCAAAATAGTACCATACTTCAGAAAACCCAACAGAGCCACAGTTTGTTCCAGCTTTGGAACAGACCGTTTCCTTTGTTCAGTACCAGATGATGCTGTTGGCTTGGGCTAAGGATCGTGTTGTATAAAAAATACAGATCTGGAAACTGTAGAATTTCTCAGGCTTTGGAGATGCTCACAGTGGGAGATAGAGGGAGAGACCAGCTATGGGACAGCAGATTAACACTGGAGTTGTCATCCTCATGCCAGAGTGTACCATTCAGAGTGCTTTGGGCTGCATGTAACAGAAAGCCTATTTAACAGATGACTAAACAACAGAGGATTGAGTGACTCATGGAACAAAGAGTCCCAAGGTAGTGTGGCACCAGAGGTGGTTGGTGGATCCAATGGCTCCATGGCCTCAGGGCCTCTTGGTCCCAGTTTGACCTCTCTGCATTCTCTTGATTTTCTTCCATGGTCCCAAGATGGACATAGCAGTTCCCTGTGTCATGAAAACATCCAGAGGCAGGAAAAGGGAGGAGTAAATACACTTCCACCAAGGCACCCTCCCCTACACACCTAACGTCTCACTCAAACACAACATTAGTGGATCTCTAAAACAGTTGTAGAAAAAGCGAATGGAATCCTCAAAATTGGCTTGGGGCTAATTAATTAGGATTTACCCCCTGAGTCAGGACTTCCCTGGGTCAGCGTTCTCTTAGCACACAGCCCCTTGGAGGAGGAACAAAGGAACAAAATGGGATCTTGGCCAGCAAGAAAGAAGGAGACAGGTTGATGGCTGTCAGACAAGCAAACAGCAGGGTCTGACGGACAGGCACATAGATTGGAAGGTCAGCAGAATCCCTGATGCTTTTTAAATGTCTATTTTCTATCACATTTAGCTATAAATATACACAAGATTTCATAGAAGTTAAATATACAGGTGATGCCAGTACTCAACATTGCTTTCTAGTGTCAGCTCCACCATGAGGTATCCAGAGTGACATCATCACCTGCTCCCTCCACAATGAACTAATGATCTAGTGAACTAATGAACTAATCCCTGATCATTAGCCCCACTTGTTGGGGCACACATTAGGACCTGAGCAGGGAACGCCATTAAGTGTGTCTGGCTGAGAGCACTAGCTCATCAATGATGCCCGAGAGGGCCCTTATCAACTAGCTTGTAAGCACTTGTGGGCAGGGACTTGGCCTGATACCCAGTTAGCCTCCCCGGTGTTGGTTAAATGAGAAGTGGGAGTTTTGGACAGCCAGGTTGGAAGGATCAGAGCTTCAGAATGGCGCATGGGGTGAGAGTGCTTCAAGGAGGCTGGGGAACGCTGAAGGGCAGGGTGTGGAGGGCATTAGAAACAGCACCAGAGCTGTGCTAATTCACTCTAGATGCTAAAGAAACAAACACGTTGTCATTGGTCCCATTCTTCCAAGTCAGGCAAGACCTGGTGGCCCTATGTACTTGCTGCCAAACCGAGAGATGGGGAGGATGTGGAGGTGTAGTCACCAGCCATAAAACATCTGGGTGGTAGGACTCTGAGCACTCTGAGTAATCTCTATATCCAATGTGGGGTTTGAACTTACAACCCTGAGATCAAGAGTTGAACATTCCACGGAATGAGCCAGCCAGGCTCCCTAAGGACTCTTTGAATACTTCGAAGACAGGGCCATCCATTCACCAGCCCCACCAGTCCCACTTCATCTCAGTCAGCACAGTGAGGGCCGGCATGTAGCAGGGACTCATTCTATGTTCCCCAAATTGAATTGGAGTTGGAAGGGGCCTGAAGCCAACTGAACTGCTTTCTCATCAGGATAGAAACTCCTCTACAATGTCCTCAGCCTCCATGTGGTAAAGGAGGTGCCCTCTTTTCCTGGGTACCTTCCTTACCACCACCCAAGGTCATGCTCATTGGACAGCTGGAATGTCTTAAGAATAGCTGAGCTACATCAGATTGGGGGAAAATAGAGCCCAGATGAGGACCTACATCACCTGGTTTAAAGGAGAGAACAGAGGACACAGTAGATCCCCAACTGCTAGGAGATTGTCCCTTTTGTTTGTGGGGACTTTGGTGGGTGGAGCCTGCTCAGATGTGGCCAATCTTCCTACACATCCTGGCTATTCTCCTCCCTGTCACATCTCTGCCTCAGCCCTCATCAACTTACTGACCCACACATAGGCCGGAACTTCAAGAGAGTCTAGAGTCTAGCTTTTCATGTTTTTCAGAGAGAACTGAGACCTCAGTCAGAAACGAGTGGCCAGGGTCTCCCAGAAAGACAAGATTGCCTGATTTCCTAGACTGGGGTTCTTCCTGGGGCCCAAACTGGGTCAACCCCATTTTACAAACAAAAGATTGGCCCACTGTGAAAGTAGTTTTCCTGATCACAGTGAAAAGAATAAGGCTAGGGCCTGGATCTCACCTCTTCCTTCTTCACCCATGCCTCTGCATAGAGTGTCTTAGAACAGAGACTCACCCAGGTATTTCTCTTCTTGTAACTGTCTTTGGCTATCCTTAGGCTTTAAAAAATCTCACTTGGTTCTTGAAGGCATTCTCAGAAGGGTGGTCATTAAAACTTAGCGGAACTTCAGAACAATGATTTGCCTTTAAACACTTGGCTTTGGGAAACCCCACCCAAGGATAAGCTGATGGGGCCTGCTTCCTCTGAAGGGAAAGCCCTGCCAGGGGCTGGAGGAGCAAGGCAGGATGTGGCCCCAGCCCAGCCCAGCCCAGGCTGCTCCAGGTGGAAGCTCATCCTTGAACCTGAGACCCAGCTTTCTCTTTCACAGGACAGATGGAAAGGCCAGCCCCCAGGGCCTCCTGAAGCAATGGCAGCAAGGGCAATTTCCCCTCTTGGTTCCTCTTCCTGAGAAGAGCCCATAGTGAAAGAAAAGGTCCACCCCTTGGATGATAAATTATTTTCCTCAAACTCACCCAGAGATTAGTGACCCCTTTCCCCACATGTACATTCCTGGGTAAGGGATGCCTCTCTAGGTGCTTCTCAGGGGATGATGTTCAGGTTGCTCAAAGATGCACAAAGAAAAACCTCCGTATCTTGCTAAGTGTGCCCCCCATGGCTTCTTGACCCCATTGCTGTCCTCCAGCATGGACACAATAAAACCAGTCATGACCACTAAACTGTCCTGGGGATGCACTGTGGGTCGAAGGCTTTGTCTTTAAGTAAAACGTTGCATTCAATCCTCAGAGAATACAGGTACATGAGGCAGGTACAATACTATTCCCACCTTACAGATGAGAAAATTGAGGGTCAAAGACTTAAAACTGAGCTATGAAGTGATGGAACAAATACTTAATCCAAGTGTTCTTACCTCAGAGGCTATTTTTTTAACCAGTACATCATATTACCACCCAAAAGATTATTATTTCTTTCATTTTCAGAGATAGGAGAACAGGAAACTTGAGGACATACTGAAAACAATCAAGATTCACAGAGGGGAAATGGTCTTCCTGGAGGTTCTGGTTCAAACTCACAAAGCACATATCAAATAAAGGTTTTTATGGTGGGGTCCTAAGAAAAATATATAGCCGGGCACCAAACCCAATCCCACGCAATTCAGCAAACATTTACGAAGAGTTTACGAAATCTCTCTGGGGCAGCTCGGATAGGCAATTCTCCTTTCATGCGGGAAGAGCTTTGGGCTTGGTCCTGTGGGATCCCACACAATCTAATTCTGCAGAGGGTGATCTGAGCAGCAGAACTTTGAAAAATGGAAGAGGATTAAGACAATGAAAGCACCTAGTGCCTCTTGAATGTCACCTTGGGTTTTCACAGCCCACAAAAAACAAAAAAAGTCACTTTGGGTGATTGAAGAGGCAATCACACATAGGAGAAGAGGTGAAGACTTAAGAGTACCTGAAGCTGGAAAATAATTTTCTGATTCCACCTGACTCTCCCTGCAAGCATGGGGTAAGAAGGAATAACAATAATAATAGCAGCTGTCAGCTCTTGAGTGCTTATTATGTGCTCCTCATTGTGGTATATTTAACATATATTAGCACACTAATAGTCCAAAGTTCCAAGTGAAGTAGGCACTATTTTTAATCCTCATTTTCCAGAATGCAAAAAGGAGTCTTGGAGAGGTAAATAATTTGCCCAAGAACACAAAGAAGCAGACCTGTGATTTGGAGAAGGCTCTCCAAGTTCAGTGCTCATGCTGCAATATGCTGTTACTAATCACCTATGCTAACCAAGGTGCCCTTGGTGAGAAGGGCAAGAAGGAACAACCCTCCTGAGACTGAGAAGGTATGCACACACATGTATGTGCCTACCATCCATATACTCTGTATATGCACATGCATACACACACATGCAGACCTGCATAGATGCTCATGCATAACCCATGCCCAAACCCATGTGGGCATGCACATATGTGCATGTCTGGGCAGGAAGTTGCAAATTTTTCAGCCAGCACTGTACAATGAGGAGTCTTGGACCTCCCTTTAAGGAGAAAAGAGCCTTTCTCTCTCATGGCATCCGAGACTGAGTTGAGAAACTGGGTGTTTCATTTCCTGCTCTACTATCAAAGGTGAACTTTAAGCATCCCTCATAATGTCAGGGGATAGCAAACTTCAACTATTTGAAAACTACACGAAAATAAGAGCAAAGAAGGATCATGGTATGGTGCTTAAAATGAATTTTATGAGACTCTGAGTCCCAAACCAATTTTAAAAATGGTTTGTTTTAGCTGACCTGATTCAGTACTCAGAAATTAAAGCCTTTTTAGGTAACCATGATACTTGCAACAAACTCAAAGAAGTGCTCACAAATAGGTTCCCTACTCAAAGGTTAGAGAACAATTTAAAATCTGGTTTACTTGCAAATTAATCTGCAGATATTACCATTCAGAGGGTCTTCTCTCCAAGTCCAATAAGAGATTCTGTTATAATCTCTATAACATTCTTTTTTTTTTAAAGATTTTATTTATTCATTTAACAGAGATCACAAGTAGGCAGAGGAGGCAGGCAGAGGAGGCAGGCAGAGAGAGAGGAAGAGAAGCAGGCTTCCTGCCGAGCAGAGAGCCCGACGTGGGGCTCGATCCCAGGACCCTGGGATCATGACCCGAGCCGAAGGCAGAGGCTTTAACCCACTGAGCCACCCAGGCGCCCCTAATTTCTATAACATTCTAATTATTACTTTTGCCAACCTGATTTTATTAGGCTGGAAATTATTTGATTTTCAGCCCCTAAATAATGTGATATAAAATTAAATAAAACCCAAGCCACCATCTTGGATTTACTTTCCATGCAGAGGAGATGTATATTAATAACTAAGACAGTGATGACCAGGGCATGTTCAAGGTCTTTGGGCTCTTTGGAGGGTCAACCACCCAATTGGTGTGCTGCAACTTTGCCTCTCTTGGCTGTGAAAATAGTGTAACTGGAATGAAGGCTACTGGAGCATGACCCTTGGAGACATGAAGAAGTTAGTCTCGCCTATGCGAGATTCTCACCAGATCCCTCCCCTCCAGCCCCACTGCATGTGCACCAGTTCAGACCCTGCAAGGTTCCCCCAACTCAGATCTGTCTGCCATATCATCACCATTGTTATTTTTCAGAAATGTAATCATCATATCACTCCCCATCCCAACCTCCTTCCTTGCATTTCTGCTGTTTGCCACGCATATGCTTCGGCTGGAAAGACCCAAATGGAAAGACTTGGTCTGGGTACTCAGGGAGCTGGCCATCTGGGAGGAGGAGGTTTTCTCTTTGGGCAATCTGATTGCCAGCACCACTCCTTTCCTCACTGAATGGGGCCCTCCGATGTTATATTTCTGCACTGGGTTCTGGGCGTCCTGCCAGCAGAGCTTCCTCTCCTCCCCTTGGGGCGCTGTGGTGGTATCAGATGACCTGTGGGAGTTCACCCATTCAAAAACCCACTTGAATCAAGTAGAAGTGCCTAAGAGAGAATATTTATAAAAAAGAGTCCCCTGAAAAGTTCAGAAAAGTTCTTAGGATGCTTATCAGCCCAGAAGTTAGGAGTGATTGCCCTTCAGGCTTGCAGGCATGCTTTGTTTCATCTGCAAGGCACTGCTGTTGTTTCAATTTTTTTTAAGTTTGTGTGTTTAACTTATCCCAATATGGGGCTCAAACTCACAATCCCAAGATAAGAGTCTCATGTTCTTCTGACTAAGCCAGTCAGGTATACCAACACTGTTGTTATTTTAAATGACTTAGTTATCTTTATTTATTCATTCATGTTAAAGATTTTATTTTTAAGTAATCTCTATACCCAACAGGGGCAACCTCAAGATCAAGAGTTATATGCTCTACAGCCAGCCAGGTGCCCCTACATAGTTGTCAGCATTTAAATTCATGAGAATGTATGTGAACATCCAAACATCTAGTTTTTTGGGAAAAAGTCAGAAGACTGGCAAAACCAGGTCCACTACCTATAGCTCTGCATGGCAGCAACTGCAAGGAGCTGAGTGACTATTATCACCTTTTTTTTTAATATTATTTATTTATTCATTTGACAGACAGAGATCACAAGCAGGCAGAGAGGCAGGCAGAGAAAGAGGGGGAAGCAGGCTCCCCACCGAGCAGAGAGTCCGATTCGGGGCTTGATCCCAGGACCCTGAGATCATGACCTGAGCTGAAGGCAGAGGCTTTAACCCACTGAGCCACCCAGGCGCCCCTCACTTTTTTTTTTTTTAAAGATATTATTTATTTATTTGACAGACAGAAATCACAAGTACGCAGAGGCAGGCAGAGAGAGAGGGGGAAGCAGGCTCCCCACTGAGCAGAAAGCCCGATGCAGGGCTCGATCCCAGGACCCTGAGATCATGACCTGAGCTGAAGGCAGAGGCTTAACCCACTTAGCCACCCAGGCACCCCAAGTATCATCTTTTTACAAGAGATTTGCTTGCTCTGACAGGATTCAGACTCCACCACATTCTTGTTTTATTTGTGGGTTGATTTCACTCACTAATGTTAAGGGTCTGGTCCCTGATGGCATCTGAGTCTACAGCCCCAATATGGTTTAATTCCCTCAGTGGAACCTCAAAATTTCCTTTTTGAAGAATTTTTTTGGAAGCAGATTGAATTTACTTACTCATTTTTGAGAGAGAGAGTGAGAGAACGAGCTGGTGAGGGGCAGAGGGGGAGAGAGAGAGAATCTTAAGCAGGCTCTATATTCAGCACAGAGCTGGACAGGGGGCTCGATCTCACAAACCTAAGATCATGACCCAAACTGAAATCAAGAGTTGGACCCTCAATTGACTAAGCCACCCAGGTGCCGCAAAGTAGATTGATTTTAAAACAGACTTGGCCATAGCTGGTTAGGAGCTCACTGTGGGAACTAGTGGGAGAACCAGGACCACAGCAAGTTACTTCTCCAGTCAAAGCCATAGTTTTCCTTACCTGTATAATGAGGGCAGTAATGGAAACCATTTAGGGTCTTGGTGTGGATTAAATGAGATAATACATGTAACTCCACAGCTCAGTGCTCAGAACATAGCAAGTACTTGATAAAAGTTAGTCATTATAATTATCTTTATTCCTTGATACCATAGTGGCTTCACTTTCAAATCAACAACTTCTAGGAATATCTGGCAACAAAAATTGCAGCTAAGAAAAGTGCTGCCAGGAGAGATAACATATATCCAGATCTAAATAGAAGGTTCTAGAGTCTTTGGGGGGCTGGGATCATACTTAGCCCCTCTACTGGGTTGTCCAGGTAACTTAGTTTTTTTCCAGAGATAGTGGTGATGATTTGATGATTTGGTCTCTTCTTTGTTGCCAGATGATCATGATTCTTAATTAGTCTTTTTTTTTTTTTAATATTTTATTTATTTATTTTTTAGAGAGAGAGAGAGAAAGTGCGAGCTCAGGCAGACAGAGTGGTAGACAGAGGCAGAGGGAGAAGCAGGCTCCCCGCCAAGCAAGGAGCCCAATGTGGGACTCCATCCCAAGACACTGGGATCATGACCTGAGCCGAAGGCAGCCGCTTAACCAACTGAGCCACCCAGGCGTCCCGATTCTTAATTAGTCTTAATAAGAAATTACTTTAGCCTCATGGGAATGTCTGACACCCAATTTTTAGCAGATTTGGGAGTCTGTAGTGGGAAGTCAACTCGCCTGGTGTTATGAGCTGCTTATGTACTCCCCCTTTCATTATATTGAAGGTCTAACCCTTGTACCCTCAGGATGTGATTGTATTTGGAGACAGAGTCTTTAAAGAGCTGATTGAGTTAAAATGAGATCTTTACAGTGAGCCCTAATCCAGTCTGACTGGTGTCCTAACAAGAAGAAGACATTTGGACATACAGAGGCACTGCACACAGAAAGAAGACCATGCAAGGACACAAGGAAAAACTGGTCATCTGCAAGCCAGGGAGAGTGGTCTCAGAAGAAAGCAAACCTGCCAACACCTTGATCTTGGGTTTCTGGCCTCTAGAAATATGAGAGAATAAATGTCTATTATTTAAGCACCCCTAGCAAATGAATTCACCTGGGAACCATAGGGTGAGGGCATAAGACAGGAGAGCCTCTGACTTGCAGTTGATGGATGGGGGACAGTAAGCAATCCCAAGAAGGTGGTCATGGCAGTGTCTGGGACCAGAACCCCAGAACATTCCCTCAGAGCTCGAGAGTGAGAAAGGGCAAGACCAATGATGTAGGACAAAGAAACAGGAGGTGGTCCGGATGGATTCCAGAGACAGAACCACAGACCTTGACTGGGATTTTAAATCCTCTTAGCAGGCTGCTTGTACCTGGGGAGGTTGTTTAAAGAGTTTTTGAGTCTGAGTTGTCACAGGGCTGAATGTGTTGAAGGCAGAAGGATAAGTGATATCAATTAATTTTTATATTGTTTGATGACCCAGTGTTGTTTTTAATTCAAAAGGGCTTGTGTGATTGGAAACAAACAAGTCTGATGTTTCTGAAGTTTAAAAACCCATTTGGGAGTTTGCCTTGACCCACTACAGAAGTCTGGAAGCTAAAATGCAGTCACAGTTTGACTAGACCTTTGGGAGGTATCCATAATTTCCCATCAGAGTATTTATATCCCAAAGTCTTCTTTTACCATCATGTGCAAATTTATCTACTTCTTTCCTGGACACAGATGCCAATTTTTAAAGCACCCACCACTGAAAATGACAAAAGATCACTCTGGTGATTTGATAGATGATGGGGACAGAATTATTAATGTGAGTTCCTCCCTCTCTCAGGCTCCAGAGGAATCTGGTTCTGGCCGGCTCCATTTTTCTTCCTTTCTTGCTCTTAAAGGAGAGCTCAGTATTTCCCAGCCCAGTAGGTATTTACAATTCAGACTTGGGGAAATGAGTATAAAGAGACAAGCTAAAAAGGCAAGAGGAAAATGCAAGAGAAAACAAAACTCATAGGCTCTGCTGCATATGTTAGATAGATTTTAAATAGGTAAGTAGATAGATGGATAAATGAATGGATGGATGGATAGATAGAAAGAAATAGAAATCTATTTATCTGACTATCCGTTCATCTATCCACCTACCTACCTTTCTCTGTCTACCTACCTACCCACCTATCAAAAGACACCAGTGGTTTGAAGCAAGGAATCAAAGATTCATAATGGATAGTCATTGCTTTGCCCTTTCCAACACTGATTCCCATTTATTATGTTAATAGCACCTCAAATTCCCCTTGGGGATACTGTCCTCCATTCCTAGTCTGTGTGATTTAGATAGGGCTATCTCCATTCTTCACCTTCCCTCCTCAAAATGTAAGCAGAATCCCAATGATGAGTTTAGGATGAGTATATGACAAATGCAAGGTGACAAATTTGAACCAATGAGAGTCAACCCTGGGACTTGCCTTAGAATGGAAAAGGAGAACTTTCCTAGTGAGTTCGCTAAAATGCTAATATCTAAGCCTGGGGGTACTGGTGGACACCATATAGGAAAAGCTTTTCTAAGAATAAAGCAAGCAGAGAGGAAGACAAAGCTTGAAAATGGAATTCAAGGCAAAATAAAAACTCCCAGACTTCACAGTTTTGTGAGAAAATTGGATCTTTTTTTGAACACTACTTTGAGTTAGAATTCTGTCATTCCAAAAAGTACTGGCCAGGATGGAGGGACCCCAAGAGGAGCAGCTGCAGGGGGCAGAAAAGGAAGCTCTACTGAGGCTTGTCAAAAATTAAAAGTAAAGATGGGAATTCCTGTTAGTGATTTATAGAAGCTACACTGTGTTTCTGTGCATATGATATTTTACCAAGACTGGACCAAGTGTGGTCCCAGAGTTTTGTAGAGTCCTTCTCAACAGGACTCATAAAATTAGTAAATGCCATTGTTGGAAGAGATCCTAAAAGACATCCAGCCCTATTCTCTACTTAAGGCATACATCTCTTTAAGCATCTTGAAAAACAACTCACTCTGATTCTATTTGCATACTTCAGGGGATTAGGAAATGACTCCCATAGAGGGAGCTTGTCATGGGTTGAATTGTGTTCCCCAAGAAGATATGTTGAAGACCTAACCCCTGGCACCTCAGAATATGGCCTTATATACAAAATAGGGTCTTTGCAGTTATAACCAAAGCAGGATGAGGTCATGAGTGTAGACCCTAATCCAGTATGGCTGGTGTCCTTACAAGAAGAGAAGGCCACATGAAGATGGAAGCAGAGATAAGAGGTATATTGCCAGAAGCTGGGAGAGGCCAGGAGGGATCTATCCCTAAAGACTTCAGAGAGACCGTAGCCCTGACATCACCTTAATCTGGGACTTCTGGCTTCCTAAACCGTGTAAGAATGCATTTCAACCCAGGAAAAAAAATGGTTGTATTAGCCACCCAGTTTGTAGCACTATGTTTCCCAGGGAGCCCTGGGACCCTGATACACAGCCCATTCCTCTTTTAGCAAGTTCCATGTTGGAATGCACTCCTTGATACTGAGCTAAAACTTAGTGCAACTACTAGTCCTCGCTCAGCCTTCTGGAGTCAAACACACACTTATTTCTGCCTCTAGGAAACGGCCTTTAAGTATTCCAGGCTGCGATTGTGTCCCAGTGAGAGGTTCCTTTGTTTATGCTCCTGGACCATTCACATCCTGGTGCCTTCCAAAGCCTGGTGCCTCCCAAAGCTTGGTCATGGCGGGCACGGAGCCTTTCCCTATTTCTTCAGCGGTCGCCACAGCTACGTTATTCAAAACATCCTCTGTACCTTCTTCTTTGAGATGTGAGCTAACAAGGCTTTGGGATAAACCGTAACCGGCATTCAGGGCGGCACTTGTTCCCACTGAGAATCCTCCCAAGGGACACTTTTTCATCATCATCTTAAAGAAATGTCGTGGTGGTTAAGACACAATGCAAAGCTGTTGAAGGAAGAAGCAAAAAACGCGAGACACGGAGAAAAGTTTGTCAATAGACAACATTTAAAGAACATCCTGGCTCCTTCCCAACTGGGGAGGCAGGAATGTTTCCTCTCAAAGCTGGTCCCACCCCAAGCTGCACTTCCAGGCCCCCTATGTCCCCCCTACAGGCAGGAACAGAGGGAAAGGGGAACTATTCTCAGGGACCCACATCCCTGGGCCTTAAGGCAGAGGAAGTTCCCGTTAACCAAAGATAAAGTCCTAGTGGAAAACAAATTACTCAGTGCTGAGGGGAAATTTGGAAAACAAAGAGAAAGCCTTTCAACAGCGTCTTCTTATTTTTTCTCCAAGAATAAAAATATTACCACAGACTCACAGGATTCTGGGCACAGGCTGATCTCACAACGAACAAAAGGCAAGGTGTTCTGACCAATGCGCCAATTTCTGGCAGTGTCACAGATTCCAACGTACACTCCCACATTCGAATGACTTGTAGCTTTGGTCTGATGCCTACTGGGGTAAAGAGAAGCTGCTTTTGTCCTGTTTAGCCAGGGATCTTCACTTTTGCTTTGATGGAGAGTTAAATTTGGGAACCACTTCAAAGGTAGCTCTTGGAGCTTGGATTAAGACTCTGAGGGGCTGGTTCTAGATTCTGCCCTGGGGCTCATCTTTAGATGGGGGTCAATTTAAGGTCACTTATGGGAAGTGCTTTGACAACACCATATGGAAACATGTGTGCACAGTGTACCCACTTGTGCTCACACGCCGAAGGGCCACACTTATATTCTTTTTTTTTTTTTTTAAATATTTCATTCATTTATTTGACAGAGGTCACAAGTAGGCAGAAGGGGCAGGCAGAGAGAGGGGGAAGCAGGCTCGTTGCTGAGCAGAGAGCCCGATGCGGGGCTTGATCTCAGGACCTTGAGATCACGACCTGAACTGAAGGCAGATGCTTTAACCCACTGAGCCACCCAGGTGCCCCCACACTTCTATTCTTCACAAGGACCTCTATTAGCCAAACCATAAGGAAACAACGGGTTAAGCAGTAGTGAACACAAGGCGTTTGTTTTTCCCCTAAATTCTTTCCATCCTGGAGTAAGAAGACTCGAGAGGGGAAAAAATGTATTTTTCCCCTTCCACAGATGTTCAGAGAGACAATTCCTAACTGACGTGCCGGTTCAGCATTTAGATTAAGATGGGGATCTCTGGAGACAGACTGGGTTATGATCTGTGTCTCCACGTGGCCCGTGATGAAGGCGGTAGCCACCCACAGCAACTCGTGGCTTAGATGGGGTGGACCAGGTCTGAATAACAATAGCAGCAGCTTGCAGAGTTTCCGGGTGGATGTCCAGACAGCCCGCTAAGAGTTGGACACGACGGAGCTCTGCATCTCCTCACTCTTGCTAACCCCAACAGAAGTAAGCACCCCCGCTGAGAGTCTCTTACCAAAATAATGTATTTTTTTTTTTCCAAGATTCTGTGTATTTGTCAGAGAGAGGGAGAGAGAGAGAGAGCGAGCACAAGCAGGGGTAGTGGCAGGCAGAGGCAGAGGGAGAAGCAGGCTCCCCGCTGAGCAAGGAGCCTGATGAGGGACTCGATCTCAGGACCCTGGGATCAGGTCCCAAGCCGAAGGCAGACGCTTAACCAACTGAGCCACCAGTGTCTCCAGAATAATATATTTAAAACAACCTATATGGAGTGTTAAATATTAGAGAAAAAGCTTTTTGCCATTGTCGTTTTAGCTAGGGTCCTCCAGAAGAATGTTAGTATTCAAGGCAAATGGAACCGGGGGATGGGGGCATGATAAGAGGGTGACAGCTTGAAGGAGGCCTCATCTGCCAGCTTGACCACAAGTGAGAGGCCTTCTGAGCAGCCATGGGGCATCCAGAAAGGAGAGTGAGAGAGTGGCTGGAGCACCTTCTAGGGTTGGAGAAGACTTGTGACAAGTTACAGATACCCGGATAGACCCAGGTGCTTGCCTTTCCGGCTGCTGTGGGGCAGGATGGCAGAATGGCAGACTTGATGCTTGGATACAAGGAGGGGGAGAGGGACCGTTGGGAGAGGGCCATTTGCCATTTGCCAAAAGGGTGTCCTTCTTGCTCCAGTCGCAAACTGCCCTTCAGTCTCCAAGTAACTGGAATGCTTTGGTGGAGAATACCTTCCAACACACTACCCTTTTGCTTGCTTGATTTTTACTATTTATCAACGTTGACATCTTATAAGGAAGACTTTGCAATATAGGCTTACTTACTTAGTAGATATGGTCTCTGATTCAAAAATTCTATAGCGATAGCTGAGTGGTAGCGAATGTCTTTGCACAACTACTGTATAAATGTGGTTGGCTAGGGTTTTTCAAGTTTAGGGGATGTAAAACTCTAAAGAAACTGCAAACAGACTAACTCATCCCAAATGGACGGCCTATACCTTGGTTATCATTAAAGAAACACACAGTGAAATAATGCTTTCATTATATATAACTTTCAAATTTATAATGATACATAAAAATAGAGACTCAGCTTTGTCAGAGAACAAGCACACTGAGGCATTGCAGGTTGGTACTATAAAGTGATTCTGTCTTTTGAGAGAATAATCTAGAATACATGGAAGGGAAGTATAGCAGAAACTATCCTTCCTCTGTAGAACAGAAACCATCCAACCCTGGTACGCTGCTCTCCTTCACGTGGCCCTGTGTTTCACTATATCAATCATAGGAATCCTATGCTCCTTGTCATGATGGGGGTAGGAAAGGCACTGGCCAATGAAACACTGAATGAACGATGCAAGAGAAGCTAGATAGGGCTCTTTGGGAAATATTTCCTTGTTCTTTAAAAGTGACATAGATGAAGAACTATCCCTCTCCTCTTCTACTGAGCATTGCCAGATCTCTGAGGGTTGGTGATGCCTGGAATGTGGCAGCCATTTTGTGACCATGAGAACAGAGGCCCAGTGACACAGATGACTCCCTCAGGCAGTCAGAACAGAGACATGGAAGCAAGCTAGGCCATTGAGGTTGTTACCATGTAGTGAAATTAATTCCAGAGCAGCCCCAGCCCAGGGGTTATTGTGGGCAATTATATTGCTTCTTTATTGGGACGCCTGGGTGGCTCAGTTGGTTAAGCGGCTACCTTCGGCTCAGGTCATGATCCCAGCGTCCTGGGATCGCGTCCCACATTGGGCTCCTTGCTCGGCAGGGAGCCTGCTTCTCCCTCTGCCTCTGCCTGCCTCTCTGTCTGCCTGTGCTTGCTCTCTCTCTCTAACAAATAAATAAATAAAATCTTAAAAAAAAAAAAAAAAGAATGGTTTTATATTGCTTCTTTATTGTTTAAGCCAACAGAGAGAGAATTTTCTCTTACTTGTAGCAAAAGCACTCCAGGAAGCTATAAGATTGTTTGTAGTCTTTGACAGAGTGATTCACTTTGGAGGAGATACAACAAAGTCGTGGCCAAAAGATAATTTTTTCTCTCCCAAACTCAAAAATTCAGAGACACGTGTACATGAAAATCACACTATGAAAGAGAAAAGCAGAATATGAAAGGGTGAGTATACGATCCTAACAATGTAAATATTCACATGGCTGGTACCAAACATCGTAAGAAATTTCAACTTCACAGTGACAGCTTATCGCTGAATGCATATTAGATTCTGTTTCTATAAATTATTACTTGAGTTGAAATTTTTATTTAAAAAAAAGTTTCAGGAAACAGCATCAGACCCCAAATAGGAAGTTTTGCATGAAATAAACAGCAGAAAAATATCTGTGGAAAAGGAAGGGCATGCGTTTAGGAAATGATTCTAGAACTAGTCATTTCATGTCTGTGATTTGGAGCCTCCTCCTTTGATGTAATTACCCATTACAATAACCCAAATGTATGAAACATCTTTTCAAAGAATGTCAAACACACAGACTTCAAAGAAGGGAGAGGGTAGGATTCTGGAGAAATGAAGAAAGAAGACCAAGGGAAAACAGTGCAGGGACCTGTCAACAGCTCTTACACAATGGATTTCCGAAAATATGTCATAAGCATAGCCTGAAGCTTGGCTTAATTGGCACAAACACAAGGGAAATAGAAAAATCTAAGTCAGAGGGGCTGTCACACTGAAAAATTGGTCTGCCTCTGCCTGAACTTCAGAGAAAATGTGGAGCAGGGAAAATCCGGACATGAAGGAACCCTATCAAATTCACATCCGATGGAAAGGCTATAGGAATATTTTTGTAGTGGACAATTATAGCGTTTTATTTTTGGAATTTCTCTTTCAAGCATCACCAATGAAAGTGAATTCTGTTATGTGTATTGACAACTAAATTAGGACACATTGAAAATCGAGGCCAAGAAAATTACTGTAATATTGGGAGGTTTGCCTATGAACTGCAGCAAAATAATTCAGGAAAACACACTGAATTAAATTTAGGGAAATTCCCCTTTCTCCCTAAGCTTTCACACAGCATGCTGTCATTCAGTTTCTCAAACATTGACTCAAACAACACCTTATATTAAGGCTTTGTTAAATATTAGCATTTTTTTTTTTTAAACAAAGCTTAAGGTTAAATGTTTTCAGATCTGGATTTTGGTGGGGGTCAAATTTCTTCTGAATTTGATTAAGTATTACCAGTTAAAGCCAGTTAATGAGACAAAAGAGATGTCAGGTTACTGAAAGGTATGCAGTGGAATTACAAAAACAACAACAACAACTCAGAGTTTTAGAAGACAATGAAGCATATTCCACATAGGGATTTTACCTTTTTACAAATAGCAAACGTTTAGGGCAGGAATAGTCCACAGATATGCCCTGCTTTCTAAAAACTTACTACACTAAATATCTGACACTGTAAAGTACAAAGTTTTAATTCTAAAAGGAGACACTTTGTATTGTCTTTTTTTTTTTTTAAAGGTTATTTGGAAGGTCAGAGAGTAGAATGAGGCAATCCTTTCTTTCTTTTTTTTTTTTTTTAGAGATTTTATTTATTTATTTGACAGACAGAGATCACAAGTAGGCAGAGAAGCAGGCAGAGAGAGGGGAGGAAGCAGGCTCCCTGCTGAGCAGAGAGCCCTATGCGGCTTAATCCTAGGACCCTGGGATCATGACCTGAGCCAAAGGCAGAGGCTTAACCCACTGAGCCACCCAGGCGCCCCTTGTATTGTCTTTTAAAGGTCAGTTCTCCATGGAAATAGCCATTTGATTTTAGCCACTCCAATAGTGTCATTAAAAATAGAGAGGATTAAGGATCTCTAAGTCAGTAGAGAAGTTAACTCCAAAAAATGGCCCAGGCAAAAAGGGGAGATGAGGTCATATTCACCTTTAGTGAATTTGTATTACCTCATCAGGATTCTTTCTCTTTTTTTTTTTAAAGATTATTTCTTAAGTGATATTTCACCTCTTGATGTTGAAAAAAGATAATTACTTATGGTGATTTATGCAATAATTTCATATCTCATTATTTGTTTTCTGTGCAAATGATCTTCTCAATGCCAACAAGTGTTCTGACTCACAGAGGTTTTTTGTTTTTTTTTTTAAAGATTGTATTTGTTTATTTGACAGAAAGAGAGAGAAAGAGAGAGAGGGAACACAAGCAGGGGAAGTGGGAGAGGGAGAAGCAGGCTTCCCCCTGAGCAGGGAGCCCCATGTGGGGCTCGATCCCAGGACCCTGAGATCATGACCTGAGCTGAAGGCAGACACTTAATGACTGAGCCACCCTGGAGCCCTTCACAGAGTTTTAAACCAGAATATCCTGGGGTGCCTGGGTGGCTCAGTTGGTTGGGCGACTGCCTTTGGCTTGGGTTGTGGTCCCGGAGTCCCTGGATCAAGTCCCGCATCAAGCTCCTGTCTCTGTGGGGAGTCTGTTTCTCCCTCTGAACTTCTCCGCTCTCATGCTCTCTCTCACTCTCTCTCAGATGGATAAATAAAATCTTAAAAAACAAAACAATATCCTATGGTGGACACTCATGTCCAGAAAACCCAACCTCACAATGAATACTGTGTCTCCCATCAGTGAGGGTTGTCTCCAGGTCTGAGGGGCTCTGACTGCCACACGCAGGCTCCTGGTTGGTTCCTACACTGTAGACAGCTGAGCCCCACTGGAAGATCAGTAAAATGGGCAGAATTTGCAAACAGGAATAAAGGACATGCACATATTCGAATATTATGCAGCTCCGTGTGTATAACTATGTTCATATCTATTAACATGGAAAACTCTCCAGAACAGGTCATTAAATATAAGGAAAAAAAAGTTGCAAAATCCTGTATGTAGTATTATACTTTTTGTATTAAAAAGGGAGGAGAATAAGTACGTATTTTTGAATTTGGTTATATTTGCATACAGGAACACATGGGTAAGAAATCAACTCAGAATGGTTTACCTTTTGGGGGGAGGGGCAGAGGGGGTAATGGTGGGCATGCATTCCAAATAAGATATCTCATTGTGTACCTTTGTATCACATTTTCACTCTGAATCATGTAAATCTATCACATAGTAAAAAAACAATTCATTACATAAGAATAAACTCAGCAACAGTTTTCCCACATTACAGTCTGTGGGGATGACTCATGAAAAATTTTTTT
>ML104544.1:0-66802 GCA_003697995.1 Taxidea taxus jeffersonii | reverse complement strand
GGCTAGGGACCTAATCAATACAGACATTGGTAATATGTCAGATGTAGAATTCAGGATGATGATTCTCAAGGTTCTAGCCGGGATTGAAAAAGGCATGGAAGATATCAGAGAAACCCTATCCAGAGAAATAAAAGCCCTTTCTGGGGTTTATTTAACCAAGTTGAAATAAAAAAGTTATTAATGAGGTGCAATAAAAAAGGAGGCTCTTACTGCTAGGATAAATGAGGCAGAAGAAAGAATTAGTGATATAGAAGACTAAATGACAGAGAATAAAGAAGCTGAGCAAAAGAGAGACAAACAACTACTGGACCACGAGGGGAGAATTCAAGAGATAAGTGATACCATAAGACGAAACAACATTAGAATAATTGGGATTCCAGAAGAAGAAGAGAGAGGGGACCAGAACGTATATTGAAGAGAATTATCATAGAGAATTTCCCTAATATGGCAAAGGGAACAAACATCAAAATCCAGGAGATGCGGAGAATCCCTCTCAAAATCAATAAGAATAGGTCCACACCCCGGCATCTAATAGTAAAATTTACAAGTCTTAGTGACAAAGAGAAAATCCTGAAAGCAGCCCGGGACAAGAAGTGTATAACATACAATGGTAAAAATATTAGATTGGCAGCAGACTTATCCACAGAGACCTGGCAGGCCAGAAAGAACTGGCATGATATATTCAGAGCACTAAACGAGAAAAACATGCAGCCAAGAATACTATATCCAACTAGGTTATCATTGAAAATAGAAGGAGAGATAAAAAGCTTCCAGGACAAACAAAAACTGAAAGAATTTGTAAACACCAAACCAGCTCTACAGGAAATATTGAAAGGGGTCCTCTAAGCAAAGAGAGACCCTAAAAGTAGTAAATCAGAATGGAACAGAGACAATATACAGTAACAATCACCTTACAGGCAATACAATGGCACTAAATTCATATCTCTCAATAGTTACCTTGAATGTAAATGGGCTAAATGGCCCAATCAAAAGACACAGGGTTTCAGAATGGATAAAAAAACAAAACCCATCCATATGCTGCTGACAAGAAACTCATTTTCAACCCAAAGACACCTCCAGAATGAAAGTGAGGGGGTGGAAAACAATTTACTATGCTAATGGACATCAGAAGAAAGCTGGGGTGGCAATCCTTTTATCAGATCAATTAGATTTTAAGCCAAAGACTATAATAAGAGATGAGGAAGGACACTATATCATACTCAAAGGGTCTGTCCAACAAAGAGATCTAACAATTTTAAATATCTATGCCCCTAACATGGGAGCAGCCAACTATATAAACCAATTAATAACAAAATCAAAGAAATACATTGACAAGAATACAATAATAGTAGGGGACTTTAACACGCCCCTCACTGAAATGGACAGATCATCCAAGCAAAAGATCAACAGGGAAATAAAGGTCTTAAATGACACACTGGAGCAGATGGACATCACAGATATATTTAGAACATTCCATCCCAAAGCAACAGAATACACATTCTTCTCTAGTGCCCATGGAACATTCTCCAGAATAGATCACATCCTGGGTTATAAATCAGGTCTCAACTGGTATCAAAAGATTGGGATCATTCCCTGCATATTTTCAGACCACAATGCTCTGAAGCTAGAACTCAATCACAAGAAGAAATTTGGAAAGAGCCCAAATACATGGAGACTCAAAAGCATCCCTCTAAAGAATGAATGGGTCAACCAGGTAATTAAAGAAGAATTGAAAAAATCATGGAAACAAATGATACTGAAAACACAACGGTCCAAAATCTGTGGGACACAGCAATGGCAGTCCTGAGAGGAAAATAAATAGCGATACAAGCCTTTCTCAAGAAACAAGAAAGGTCTCAAATATACAACCTAACCCTACACCTAAAGGAGCTCGAGAAAGAACAGCAAAGAAAGCCTAAACCCAGCAGGAGAAGAGAAATAATAAATATTAAAGCAGAAATCAATGAAATAGAAACCAAAAAAACAATAGAACAAATCAACGAAACTAGGAGCTGGTTCTTTGAAAGAATTAATAAGATTGATAAACCTCTGGCCAGACTTATCAAAAAGAAAAGAGAAAGGACCCCAAAAAATAAAATCATGAATGAAAGACGAGAGATCACAACCAACACCAAAGAAATACAAACAATTATAAGAACATATTATGAGCAACTCTATGGCAATAAATTTGACAATCTGGAAGAAATGGATGCTTTCCTAGAGACATACAAACTGCCAAAACTGATCCAGGAAGAAATAAAAAACCTGAATAGGCCCATAACCAGTAAGGAGATTGAAACAGTAATCAAAAATCTCCAAACAAACAAAAGCCCAGGGCCAGATGGCTTTCCAGGGGAATTCTACCAAATATTTAAAGAAGAATTAATTCCTATTCTCCTGAAACTGTTCCAAAAAACAGAAATGGAAGGAAAACTTCCAAACTCATTTTATGAGGCCAGCTTCGCCTTGATCCCCAAACCAGACAAATATCCCATCAAAAAAGAGAATTATAGACCAATATCCTTGATGAACACAGATGCGAAAATTCTCACCAAAATACTAGCCAATAGGATCCAACAGTACATTAAAAGGATTATTCACCATGACCAAGTGGGATTTATTCCAGGGCAGCAAGGTTGGTTCAACATCTGCAAATCAATCAATGTGATACAATACATTAACAAAAGAAAGAACAAGAACCATATGATACTCTCAATAGATGCTGAAAAAGGATTTGACAAAGTACAGCATCCCTTCCTGATCAAAACTCTTCAAAATGTAGGGATAGAGGGCACATACCTCAATATTATCAAAACCATCTATGAAAAACCCACCGCAAATATCATTCTCAATGGAGAAAAACTGAGATCTTTTCTGCTAAGGTCAGGAACAAGGCAGGGATGTCCGCTATCACCACTGCTATTCAACATAGTAGTAGAAGTCCTAGCCTCAGCAATCAGACAACAAAAAGAAATTAAAGGCATCCAAATCGGCAATGAAGAAGTCAAACTATCACTCTTTGCAGATGATATGATACTATATGTGGAAAACCCAAAAGGCTCCACTCCAAAACTGCTAGAGCTTGTACAAGAATTCAGTAAAGTGTCAGGATATAAAATCAATGCACAGAAATCAGTTGCATTTCTTTATACCAACAACAAGACATAAGAAAGAGAAATTAAGGAGTCAATCCCATTTACAATTACACCCAAAACTATAAGATACCTAGGAATAAACCTAACCAAAGAGGCAAAGAATCTATACTCAGAAAACTATAAAGTACTCATGAAAGAAATTGAGGAAGACACAAAGAAATGGAAAAATGTTCCATGCTCACGGATTCGAAGAATAAACATTGTGAAAATGTCTATGCTACCCAAAGTTATCTACACATTTAATGCAATGCCTATCAAAATCCCATCCAGTTTTTTCAAAGAAATGGAACAAATAATCCTAAAATTTATATGGAACCAGAAAAGACCTCGAATAGCCAAAGGAATATTGAAAAAGAAAGCCAAAGTTGGTGGCATCACAATTCCAGACTTCAAGCTCTACTACAAAGCTGTCATCATCAAGACAGTATGGCACTGGCACAAAAACAGACACATAGATCAATGGAACAGAATAGAGAGCCCAGAAATAGACCCTCAACTCTATGGTCAACTAATCTTCGACAAAGCAGGAAAGAAGGTCCAATGGAAAAAAGACAGCCTCTTCAACAAATGATGTTGGGAAAATTGGACAGCCACATGCAGAAAAATGAAATTGGACCATTTCCTTACACCACACATGAAAATAGACTCAAAATGGATGAAGGACCTCAACGTGAGAAAGGAATCCATCAAAATCCTTGAGGAGAACACAGGAAGCAACCTCTTCGACCTCAGCCGCAGCAACTTCTTCCTAGGAACAACGCCAAAGGCAAGGGAAGCAAGGGAAAACATGAACTATTGGGACTTCATCAAGATCAAAAGCTTTTGCACAGCAAAGGAAACAGTCAACAAAACCAAAAGACAACTGACAGAATGGGAGAAGATATTTGCAAATGACATATCAGATAAAGGGCTAGTATCCAAAATCTATCAAGAGCTTAGCAAACTCAACACCCAAAGAACAAATAATCCAATCAAGAAATGGGCAGAGGACATGAACAGACATTTCTGCAAAGAAGACATCCAGATGGCCAACAGACACATGAAAAAGTGCTCCATATCACTGGGCATCAGGGAAATACAAATCAAAACCACAATGAGATACCACCTCACTTGAGTCAGAATGCCTAAAATGAACAAGTCAGGAAATGACAGATGCTGGCGAGGATGTGGAGAAAGGGGAACCCTCCTACACTGTTGGTGGGAATGCAAGCTGGTGCAACCACTCTGGAAAACAGCATGGAGGTTCCTCAAAAAATTGAAAATAGAGCTACCTTATGACCCAGCAATTGCACTACTGGGTATTTACCCTAAAGATACAAACGTAGTGATCCAAAGGGGCACGTGTACCCAAATGTTTATAGCAGCAATGTCCACAATAGCCAAGTTATGGAAAGAACCTAGATGTCCATCAACAGATGAATGGATAAAGAAGAGGTGGTATATATATACAATGGAATACTGTGCAGCCATCAAAAGAGATGAAATCTTGCCATTTGTGACGACATGGATGGAACTAGAGGGTATTATGCTTAGCGAAATAAGTCAACTGGAGAAAGACAACTCTCATATGATCTCCCTGATATCAGGAAGTTGAGATGCAATGGGGTGGGTGTTAAGGGGGTAGGAAAAGAATAAATGAAACAAGATGGGATCGGGAGGGAGACAAACCAAAAGAGACTCTTAATGTCATAAAACAAACTGAGGGGGGTGGGAGGGAGGGGTGTTGGGAGAGGTTGGTGGGGTTACATTATATGTTTAAATTTAAAAAAAATTAAAAAAAAAAAAAAAGAAAGGACAATTATGTCTCCTGCTCCTGAAAGTAATGGTCTTATGACGAAGAGGTTATGTAGTGTCTATGGCCTGGCATTTCAGTGAGTATCTTTGTGTGTGCTTCATGCTCTCTGCTATTGTGTTTTTGTTGCTCTATCCTTCAGGCCAGTCATTCACAGAGGCTCTTCTTGCCTGCTGTGTGCAGTGTTTGGTCACTGGCCTGAGTGTGGTGAGTTTTAACTAGGTGTGCTCTGGTCTGCTTGTGAAATGAGATCTGATAGCACTTTCATGAGAACTGAGGTCCTATAGAACTCTCTGGTTGGGAGATATGGTGTGGGCAGAGGTTTGTAGATATTTTTTCAGAGTGATGTTTCCACACTGTCTGGCCCCTGGGTTGTTTGTTTGCCTTCTCTCCAGGAGCAGTGCAGTGGCCTCCTGGCTCTATCCTAGCCAAGCCTGCTAACCTTTAATATTCCAGGGTTAGGGGCACCTGGGTGACTCAGTTAAGTGTCTGACTCTTGGTTTCAGCTCAGGTCATGATCTCATGGGTCATGAGGTGGAGCTCCATCAGTCTCTAGATCCAGTAGGGAGTCTGCTTGAAGCTTCTTTCCCTCTGCCACTCCCTCCTCTCATGTGCTTTCTCTCTCTCAAGTAAATAAATAAATCTTAGAAACACAAACAAACAAATAAAACTCCAGGCATTAGAGCTATGGTATGGGCAAGGGTCCATGCTGGTCTTCTTGTGGAGGGTCCTGCCATCCTGTGACTGAGGCAAGCTTGACTGAGAAGGGCAGTCCAGCCAGAGTGAAAAGATGTGGGACTTAGTATAAGTGGGTTAGGCAGCCAGTGTTGTGCAGTGCTGCTTCCCTCAGGTGGCTCTGTGTTTACACTGAGGGATGGGGGAGAGAAATGTCACCTGCCACCTCCTTCTTCCTGGAAAGATGTCTCAGTAAATACTACCTCTCAGGGATGCTCTCGCAGTAGAGTGAATAATCTCCCTACTGTGTGCTCTAGGCGTTATCCGAATCACTATTTCCCCACCATCTGGCCCTGGGTTATTTGCCTTTCATATTTCCAGGAGCAAGGCAGTGCCATTGGGGCTCTATCCCTGCCAAGGCTGGTGACTTTAGATATAATCTAAATTATTAATACTATTTAGAGATAAGATAACATTTTGCATTTACCTAACGAGAGGTCAAGAACTTTGTCAATTATAAACATATAGACACCCAGACACATTGATAGCTCATGGCCTAAGTTGTATAACTTTAGCTATTGGTCAAAAATAAACAGAGAGGTGCCTGAGTGGCTAGGACGGTTAAGTGTCCGACTCTTGATTTCAGCTCAGGTCATGATCTCAGGGTGGTAAGATTGAACCCCACATTTGGCTCTGCTCTGGGCATGGAGCCTTCTTAAGATTCTTACTCTCTCTGTCTCCTTCTCTAAAAAATAAAAAGTATATAAATAAATAAACAGAGAAAAACAACTCTCTGGTTCAGATCTCAAGGACCTTTCTTCTGAATGGGTCTGAAATATTAATTGATTTGTGTTCACAAATAGATAAGCAAACAAAAAAGTCTAGCAAATCAGATTTCTCTTATCTCTCACCTAACAGAAAATGCATCTCCATCATCCACCAAGAAATTCATCAGGTAGTTAGGTTATAAACCAAATTGTCAATCTTTGCTGCCACCAATGGGGAATTATTTTTATTAGGTACAAACCAGAAGCAAGAACAAATTCAGTAGAGAGGAAACAAAAGTCCTAGAGAAATCATTAGCAAAGTTAAGTTTCTATTGACCTTTGGGATTCACTGTGGAAACTAAGAAAAGACATGCTGTGTTTAAATAGCTAATGAAATATGCTTCCCTGGCAACCCAGTTTACCTGGTTCCATAAAGTCAGTCCAGCTGGGCATCTCAGTGCATGATTTGCAAAAGTACTAAAGGATAATGTGAAAATATGACGTCGATAGAAATAAAAAATGAACACATTCAAATATTTTTCTTAACTCATTAATTGATGATGAAACCAATAAGAAGTGGTAAACAAAATACATTTGCATTGCTATGAACAGAAATCATTTGCATTACTATGGAAAGAGACACTTGCATTACTATTAGTTTTTCAGTATGTTAACTTACATCCCTACAGAGTCTATCACAGACAAACCAAAAGTATACACCTTTTATGGAATCTGAAACTCCTCAGATGGTTTACTAGAAAGCCCAGTATTCACTGAAAAGACACCCAGTAATCTCTCTTGCTCTTTTCCAATACCTTGACAATTTTTTCTGACACTGGATACATGAATGATCAAAACTGACAGAGATTTATGCCTTCATGGAACTTGGGTTTTAGTTGGTGAAATAGACAATACCCAATGAAACCACCAAATCAATAAACTTTAGGAGGCTTTCAGGGCTCTGGAAAAAAGAAAAAGGAAAGCAGGGAATGTAGGAGTCAAGTTCTGGTTAGGGGAAAACAGTTTGAAATATTAAGTAGAATGGTTCAGGTAGTGGCCTTGATTTGAGCAAAACCTTGCAGGAAATGAACGATGTTGGGCAAGAGTGTTCTGGATGAAGAATAGTTAAAACAGAGTCCCTAATCTGTGGCTTGTTCAAAAGACAATGAGAAGGGTGCTTGGGTGGCTCAGTGGGTTAAGCCTCTGCCTTCAGCTCAGGTCATGCTAACAATAACATTATAGATTATACAATAGTATTATAGATCCCAGGGTCCTGGGATTGAGCCCCACATCGGGCTCTCTGCTCAACGAGGAGCCTGCTTCCCCGCCTCTCTCTCTCTGCCTGCCTCTCTGCCTACTTGTGATCTCTGTCAAATAAATAAATAAAATCTTTTAAAAAAAAAAGACAATGAGAAAGCAAATGTGGCTGGAATGGAGTGAGTGAGGGAGAGAGAAAGTGCTATAGATTTAATGTTTTGTCTTCCCCAAATTCATATTTTAGATTCTAATGCCCAGTGTGAGGGTATCAGGAGGTGGGGCCTTTGGGAGAGGACTCTGCCCTCCTGAATGCAGTTAATGCCATTTTAACAGAGACCACTCTGCCATGTGAGGACACAGTGAGAAGACAGCCATCTAAGAACGATGGAAAGGCTCTTAACAGACACTGAATCTGCCAGGCCCTTGATCTTAGAACTGTAGATTTGTCCCCAGTCTCCAGAACTGTAAGAAATAAATTCTTATTGTTTATAAGCTACCCAATCTATAATACTTTTGTTATGACAGCCTGAATAGACTTGGACAGGAAATGGATACCTAGAAGTGGGTGCTGCTATAACAAATATCTAAACATGTGGAAGTAGCTTTGGGACTGGGTAATGAGTGGAGGCTGAAAGAGGTTTGAAGTGCATGGAATGGAAAGCCTACACTGTTATGAATGGACCATTAAGAGGGATTCTGGTGTGAGCTCAGAAGGAGAAGAGCATTTTAAAGTCTAAATCTTTTTAGAGAATACCTGAGTAATCCTCAACAGAATGTTCGTAGAGGCATGGATGGTAAAGGCCATTCTGATGTCGTCTCAGATGGAAATGAAGAGAGGCCATCCTTTTTATAAGGTAGCAAAGAACTTGTGTTTTGTAAAAGATAGAACTTGGCAGTGATAAAATGGGATGTTTAACTGAAGCCATTTCCAAGAGCTTCAGGATTGACAGCACTGAAGGCACAGCTTGGCTCTTCTTGATTGCTTATAGTAAAATATGAGAAGAGAGAAATGATTTAAAGACAAGAGTTACTAATCAAAAGGGAATCAAAAGGAAGCTGAACTTAAAGGCTTGGAAAAGTCAAAGTCTATTTATACTGCAAGAAGTCAGAAAGTGTTGTTGGGAGACAACACTAAGTATTGCAGAATGACTACTGGATGAGATTAGTATCCATCGGCCACCTCAACAGAAGCTAGGGACTGTTGTCCAAGAAAATGGAATAATGATCCTTAAGGCAATTCAGGGATTTTCAGAGCTGTCTTTCCTATCACTTCCATTTGGGGTGGGTCTGTGGGGCAAGACTTGCAAGGGTTTGGGAGGCAGAGTGGTTTCAAAGGAGGGTATGGGATCTTTGAGGCCTTGGTATATGCAGCCGGGCACCACCTCATGTCTTGAGAATTTATTCTCCACACTATAGTGCTGCAATTCCTTGGCTGTCAGAGCTGCTGTGGTGAGCTCCAGAGCAACCTGGGCTGTGCCCAGCAAAGCTATGGAGGCATGGCTACCTCTACCTAGGTTTCAAAGGACAGGGTCTTCTGGCAGAGGCACCAACTTGCAGTCCCAGGCAAAGAAACACCATGGGGGCAGGGCTACCCAAAGATAAAGGATCAAGATCATTGTCCTAGTCAATATTGAAGGTGGGGCCTCTTGTTCCAAAGAGACCACAGTAAGAGCCCTCCTGAGCTCACACCACGGGGGTTATGGCAGAAAGATGGCTGTCTTTGGACCAGGAATTGAGCCCTCTTCCTCCATCTTAAAAAAAACCCCAAAACACCTGTTTGACCCCCCACTCCTGCTCTTAACTACTGCCCCATTTTTCTACTCTTTGTTGTAGCAAAATTTCTCAAAAAGAGTTGTCTATATTCATCTCCCACTAGTCTTTTTTTTTTTAATCTCCCACTAGTCTTAAGAGCCTGCTCCAACCATGATTTTGCACCCCTATACACACACATGCCATTCTACTGAAACTGTCTTCTCAAGGTCATTGGTAACCTCCATATCTCTAGTAATTCATTCTCAGTCCTCATTCTACTTGAACTCTTCAGCAAATGTTTGACATGGTTTTCTCTCCAAACCATGAAAATTTTCTTCACTTGACTTCCAGAGTATCATATTCTCCATGACATCCATATTTTCTCCTTCTCATGCTTTTTCACTATTTGTCTTAGTTATGGCTGCTACAGCAAAATACCATAAACTGAGTAGATTAAACAATAAACTTTATTTCATTCTGTCATGAGCAGTGTGGAGAATCATGTGACTCTTCTGTGGAAGAGACTTTTCTTCAAGCCAACAACTGGGAGTGGGGTGGATTGGTTTGGTGGTGTTCTTCCCTATAGGTTTTTTGAATAGGAAGTTTTGGTTGTCCCAATGACTGGAAAGTACTTGCATTTGTACGTGGGGAGCAGGGTTTAAAGATCTAAAATGCATGAAGGTTTATCCCTCCCCAAATGTCAAAATTGCCCACATTCAGGAATGCTGTTTGAGACCTGATAATATGGTTGAGAATAGCTGAGATGTTATAGTCTCTATCTTCAGGTAGCTCTCAGGAGTAATGGTAGAAAGGAAGGGGCTGGGGCATGATGTTGAGATCTTAATTCCATCACATGAATGACAAGCTAAGGCACTTCTCAGGAGGATGAGGAGGTAGAGATTGAAGATGAATGTTTTACTAGTGGAACTCCCCCCACATAAAAGGAATTTGGGAATGGGGAATGAGAATCCTCTCCATGTTAAAAATTGGTTGGATGTTGCCTTTATAGTCAAACATTTAGTTATTTTTATGTCTTGGGTTATAATTTTTATAATTGCTCCACTGCTTGTTAAATGTTGAATGTTATTATGGAGATGTTTGAAACAATCTCAAGAAAATATGAGACGGATTTTCTTTTCCCCAATGAATGAATTGATCTTGTTTCCCCCCTGTATTCTTTATTTATTCCTTCTTTTATTTTTTTTTAATTTTTTACAGCTCTACAAAGCTGTTAATTGATGTTGATTGTCCTTGGTCTATTTCTCTTTCCCTTAGAGAATGACCTGCCATTTGATGTATGGATTCTGAATTATTATATTTTTTCTTGCATTATATCTTTTAATAACGGCAATGTGTCATCATTCTGGTCTGCTTTAAAGGAATTTTATTTATGCTTATGTAGGTTCTTTTAAGCTGTGTTTTAGATGTAATAGGAAAACAATTTTCATCTCTATTCTTGTTTTCCTTAGTACTTTGCGGGATTTCTAAGAGGGGGAAAGGGAAATTCTGACAATATGTTACTGTATTCACAGTGGATGGCCCTTTATGTTATTTCAAGGCCATATTTCAAATTCCAAATGTACAAAAAAGATATACAAACAATGCCATTTTTAAGTCAGTTTTGTTGTTTTGGATTTTTTACTGTGAAGTATTGCTTGCTCAAGGAATTAGAATAAAGCTAACCATTTTGATTTTAACTTTTTAGTCTGTCAAGGAGATAGGAAAGCTTTTACACAAATTAAAATATACATTAGCCATGAAATGACAAAAACCCCAAAACTGTAAATAAATGTGAATTGATACCTTCATGGGTTTCTTTAGAGTTGGATTTGTGCCAAAGGGATTTTGTGTACCAAATGATTCCTGAACTTAGCTGCATGTCAGAACATCTTGAAGAAGTCAGAGAGAAAACCAGTTGTGGGTAGAAACAGACACATTAACAATTGCATTTTTTAAAAGTATTTAACAATTTGAAATGTGTTTTTTCCCCAAAGCAATGATATGTAGTTCTTCAAAACATGTGAAGTAGAAAGAATGATTTCTTTCTATAGTGTCATATTTCTATATAATTTTAAAATTGGATTTGATGTATGAAATTGGCCTTTGGCTTATATAATCTTCCATTATAATAAATCAGGTAAAATGTTTTAATGTGAATGTTTTCTTTATGGTCTTTAGGAGACCATAAAAAGGGTTCACTTTATTGCAAAATGCACCTAAGAATAATTATATCACTTTATACTTTGGATAAATTTTTCATAAAATGACTTAAAACTGGTCTTAGTGATAAATGCTCATATCTGATAATGTAAAGAACTGAGACATTGTAAATGGAAAATAAATGGTTTTATATGAAGTCTCAAGTATTGTTTTATTACATCTGTCCCTATTATAAAGTGGTTTACTTCTTTAAATGTTGTTTATAAAACATATATCTTGTGATTTTACTATAATGCTTTTTAAAAAAGCAATTAGATTTTTTTTACAAACTTACTTTATTTCTGATAGAATATCTTAGAAAATCTAATTTTGCCTCATATGTTAAGCATTTCCTTTATGTACTTGAGCAGTAAGGAAATGTGACTTAAAAATACCTGTGACACTAGAACATTCTGATAAATATAATCTTGGAAGAAACTTCTCTAGAGACAGAGGGATTATTTGACACTTTCTTGGCAACTGTTTTGGAACCATAATCTCTGAATCTCTGAGCGCAGATTGTCATTGGACATTTAGTTGTAATATTTTTGAGCATCAACTGAATTGAAGAATAACTGTGGTCTTTCTGGTTAAAATGAATAAGTAAAATCATAAAAATTAAAACTGTATAGGTAATATCTTAAATTTTTGTTTATTTTTTTTGTCTGGCTAAAGAAAGAAAAAGCAGTACCAGCCCACTTTTTCTGGTAAGCATATCCCACAAATTATTATTGTAATTATGTTCTCTTTGAGAGAGTTAAAATAGTATTGCCTATGTATTAAGTGTTTGACATTAATACATTTTAGTTTGGAATGTGTTCTGGGTCAGAGGTAACATAATCCTGGTCAATGAGACCTAGCAAGAGAACTGCTTTGATTTCTTCATGTGAATGCTTATGTAAGAAGGACTGTGCATTTTCCCTCTAGTGCCCGTGTCTGCCAATTCCAATGTGTATGTCAACTGCACTTAGTTTCAGTCTAAACACCAGAAAATCTTGAAAGTTACTTCCAACAGCTTCCTTTTTTTTCTTCCTTTAGCATATGCTCCCTAGCAAGGTCTGTCTACTTGTGTTCATGGTCTACTGTTCAGGTCGTTGTGTTTTGTAGTAGGTATAATTTACAGTAGTTTAACCCTCCAATAAGTCTTCATCCACCCATCACCATTTTTTAAAAAATCTCCTCATCTTTTTCCTCTTGAATTCATCATTCTGATTTAAGTTCCACAGAGTTGGAATAGCTACTGCGTAACTTCTTCAGGAAGGGTATACACGTAGTATGTTTTCCATACATGTTAGTTTGGCTCAGCTTAGGAAAGTTTACTTCAATTTCCTCTTTGATAAATTGCATATGTTCTAATAATTCTTGTTTTTTTTTTCCTCAGAAAAATCAAGAATTTTTAATCTCCATTTTCCTTCCCTTTTGCTCTCAGTCTTTTCACTTATTTATAAATATCTTTATTTCAATGAAATAAAGAAATATCTTTATCTTCTGTCTAAAGATATTTCTTTATCTTCTGTCTGCATTCTGTGAGATAATTTCAAGTTTATACTTTTCATCACTCTGTGGTCCTCTATCATCTCTGCAACTTTTATTACAGTAAATAATATTTTATTTTTTCTAATATTTGCTTAAATACTCACATTTTAATTTTACCCTTTAGATCCCTTTGGACCATTTTTATTTATTTTTTATTGTTATTTTTAATATGGGGCTTTTAAGATGGGACTTGAAATCACAACCTTGAGATCAAGACCTGAGCTGAGGTCAGGAATTGGATGCTTAACCTATTGAGCCACCTGGATAGCCCCAGACATCTTTATTTTTAACTTCACTCTGTTACCCTTTTGGATTTCTCTGTGTGTGTGTGTGTGTGTGTGTGTGTGTGTGTTTTAAGATTATTTATTTGAGTGGGGGTGGGGGGGAAGGGCAAAAGGAGAGGGAGAGAGAAAATCTCAGGCAGACTCCCCACTGAATGTGGAGCCAGGCAGTGAGCTTGATCTCACACCTCTGAGATTATGGCCTGAGCCAAAATCAAGAGTTGGATGTTTAACTGATTGAGACACCCAGGTGCCCCTGTGTGTGTGTGTGTGTGTGTGTGTGTGTGTGTTTGATAGAGGTCATGACTTTCTAATTTGGGGGGAAAGTGTAATTGTATTTAAACATTTTCCTCTGATTCTTATAGTTTATCATTTTTAGAGAATTGTTTTCCTTTTTACTATGTTGTCTCTTACTTGATCCTCAAGATTTTTGCTTCAGCTCATCATAATTTTCCTCCCTTTGTTTTTTCTTATAATAAATAGCTGTCACTTATTGAGTACTAACTCCAGCTTTGGCACTGTGTTAGATATTTCCAGACATTAGGGATTATTATTTCCACTTAATAGATGAAGAAGCTAAGGCTTAGAATGTAGAAGTCAGGATTAAAATTCATGTCCATGTGCATTCAAAGACCAGGCTTCCTCTATGATCTCTGGAATGAAGAGAGCTCTTTCTACCTAGGATGTTTGTAAATAATTATAGTAAAGTAACAGTCCAGGTTTCTGGACTACAATTAGCCAACTTGATGCCATTGAACTCCACATAAATTCTTCAGAGAAACCAGGTAGCTACGTAGTTATGAGGCTAATTCCTAGTATCTAGGAGTCAACTGTTTTTGCTGGAGTGAATGAGGTGTGCATTACTCTCTTACCACTTCTGCTTAAAAAATCGAGCACTAGGAAGCTATGAGGACCGTACAGCTAGCTACCTGAGCTCTTTTGGTTTCTACCTGAAGTATTTTACTAGTGGGTTCTATAATGCCTCAGAACTATATGACAACATAGGGTTTCTTTCTCTGTTTTTGAGTTGTTGTTTGTTGCAGATGTACCTACAGAAAGAGAAACTGAAGAGAGAGCTAAGGTACACAACTCTGGTAGCTTCAAAATGCAATGTCCACTCAGTATGGAGTGACTGCTCAGCTCTACTTAGCTTGCACAGCTCCTGAATTTTTGACTGAGTGACTGAAAGTGTACCTTCCCTACATTTTTTAGGATGGGCAACCTATTTTTCCAGCTGGCAAAGTATTCATGAATCACAAATTTTGTTTCTCAATAAGTTTGACCAATGATATTGGTAAGGTATATTTATGGAAAAATTCTCCTGCTTTCTAGCTATAGGTTGGCTGTTAGCCTTATTTTTTGTTGCCTTTCATCTTTTAAAAAATTTTTTTGTTTATTTCTAAGAGGTAATTCAGACAGGGGGACAGACTGCATCATGGAAGTAAAGCCAGGTACCATCCTTTTATCCACCCTTTAAAAAAATTATTATTATCTTTTAAGGAGGACTGACCCATGGCCAGTGTGGAGCCCAGTGAGGGTCTTGAGCTCACCAACCCTGAGACCAAGCCCTGAACTAAGATCAAGAGTAAGACGCTTAATCGACTGAGCCAACCAGGTGCCCTTCAAGTGCCATTTTTAATTATCTCTCCCCTGTAGTTATTTTTAGCAAATAATGCTTTTATTATTTTCCAAGCATGGTATTTTGGCAAATATATAATGTCCTCAGAATCTCACACTTAAATTATTTTATACATGAGGACAGAGTGATCTGTGGGACTGTGAAAGATTCTGAAATATATTCTCTTTTACTAGTCCTTTAAATTCGATTTGGGAAAAATGACAATGGCCTTTGTTTTTCCATTATCCCTGGCAAATGTATATTCCATTGAGACACTCTGCCTTCTTTTACATTCTCCCCTTTGTCCAGAACTTTGCCTTCTGAGTTTCACTCAGATTTTTAGGGTTGAGTAATTCAAGAAAACCCTTAAGAATACCTGTGATTTCAGTTGTTTTCTTATACAATGGTGCACTCATTTAACCTAGTTTTCTAACTGTATATTTCTCAAAAGCCTTTCTCCACAAATTGTTTTGAAAGGAATTGAGAAAATACATATAGGATTTAGGAAGGAGGAATTTCTGGTTGGTACAAATGACATATTCTTGTAATAGGTTCCATAAGAATATACATATATATATTTTTTCAGTATAAACAGCCAATGATGATGGGCATTTAAATATTCTCACTTCATATTCAAAGTGAAAAGAGCTCATTCTCAGAGGTAATAATAGGCCTTTCACCTTACTGCAACAATTCTGTGAATTACTCAGTTACATTATGTAATATTCAGATTCTCATAGTCTATAAAGTGCTCGTATAGCTAGTTTTCAAAGTGCGGCTTGAGATCCCTGGGTTCTTGAGACCCTTTCAGGCAATTCATGAGATCAAAATTACTTTCATCATAATGCTTAAATGTTATTTGCCTTTTTCACTCCTATTCTCTCACAAGTGTACGGTGGAGTTTTCCGGAGGCTGCTTGCTGTATGCCATTGCTGCCCATGGAGTCAGAAACAGACATGAGAACGCACTTGTTTTCAGTGCCTGGTATAAAGGGAACAAAAAATGGAGGCATTTGTGATAGGCCAACGATGGTCTCTTAGAGATCCCCATCCTAATCCTTGGAAGTGTGGATATGGTATTTTATGAAGCAAAAGGGACTTTGCAGAGGCAATCAAATTAAGGATTTTGATATGGGGAGATTATTTTGGATTATCTGAGGAAGGCCCCAGGTAATCACAAGGGTCCTTAAATGTGGAAGAGCTCAATAGAAGTGTCAAGAGTGTTGAGATGTGAGAAAGGCTCGACAGGACATTCGTGGCTTTGAGGAAGGAAGGGGACCACAGATCGCTGGAAATGGGAACAGGCAAGAAAAACAGATGCTCCCTTGAAGACTTCAAAAAGGAACACAGTCTGCTGTCACTTTGATTTCAGCCTAGTGAGACCCATTTTGAATTTCTGACGTCCAGAACTCTAAGATAATAGATTTATATTGTTTTAAACCACAAAGTACTTTGAAACAACTGGTGAGAGCAGCAATAGGAAGTGAATACAGTATTCATCAAAAGCCTCTTTTAGCCATTCTGACTGGTGTGAGGTGGTATCTCATTGTGGTTTTGATTTGTATTTCCCTGATGCCCAGTGATGTGGAGCACTTTTTCATGTGTCTGTTGGCCATCTGGATGTCTTCTTTGCAGAAATGTCTGTTCATGTCCTCTGCCCATTTCTTGATTGGATTATTTGTTCTTTGGGTGTTGAGTTTGCTAAGCTCTTTGTAGATTTTGGATACTAGCCCTTTATCTGATATGTCGTTTGCAAATATCTTTTCCCACTCTGTCAGTTGTCTTTTGGCTTTGTTGACTGTTTCCTTTGCTGTGCAAAAGCTTTTGATCTTGATGAAGTCCCAATAGTTCATTTTTTCCCTTGCTTTCCTTGCCTTTGGCTAAAATGAACAAGTCAGGAAATGACAGATGCTGGCGAGGATGTGGAGAAAGGGGAACCCTCATACACTGTTGGTGGGAATGCAAGCTGGTGCAACCACTCTGGAAAACAGCATGGAGGTTCCTCAAAAAATTGAAAATAGAGCTACCTTATGACCCAGCAATTGCACTACTGGGTATTTATCCTAAAGATACAAACGTAGTGATCTGAAGGGGCACATGTACCCGAATGTTTATAGCAGCAATGTCCACAATAGCCAGGTTATGGAAAGAACCTAGATGTCCATCAATAGATGAATGGATAAAGAAGAGGTGGTATATGTATACAATGGAATACTATGCAGCCATCAAAAGAAATGAAATCTTACCATTTGCGACAACATGGATGGAACTAGAGGGTATTATGCTTAGCGAAATAAGTCAACTGGAGAAAGACAACTATCACATGATCTCCCTGATATGAGGAAGTGGAGGTGCAACGGGGGTGGGAGTTAAGGTTGTAGGAAAAGTAAAAATGAAACAAGATGGGATCGGGAGGGAGACAAACCAAAAGAGACTCTTAATGTCATAAAACAAACTGAGGGGGGTGGGGGGGAGAGGGGTTGGGAGAGGGTGGTGAGGTTACATTATATGTTTAAATAAAGCTTAAAAAAAAAAAGCCTCTTTTAAAGGCTATGTTGTTACTATTTGCATTGCATCCTCCAGTGAACCTCAGTGGCTTTCAGAAAACAAAACAAAACAAAACAAAACAAGCTCTAGAGTTTGACTATATGGCCTTTGTCATTTGGCTTTAACTGTTAATTCAGGTTTCTTCTGTTTTGACTCCCTGGTTTCCATCCTATAGGCCATGCATCAGACACTATCACTGTTTTTTTTTTTTTTTTTTTTCCAGAATTACCAGATTCCTCTACCCTTGTTCTTCTGCATGCATTATGTTCCCTGCCTATGTAGCCCATTGGACTGTCTTTCCAACCCTTACCTATCCTTATAAACTCACAGTTAATGCCCTTTGCTATCCAAAGCCTTGCCTCAGTCCTTCTGTTTAGGTTGCCTCTTTTGTAGGTAGCCCTTGTCGCATTATATCCAGTTTGTATCTATTGCTAGTCTTCCCACCCTGCAGTGAGCTACCTGGGGAAGTAATAATGTCATACCTGTATACCTCCAGCATCTAGTACTTTGCCTGATTCACAGTATTCTCAATGATGTTTTTACTGATTGCTTAATTGACTGATGATGATTGGATAGCCCCTCACTAAGAGTTTGTTCATTCTTTCCTTCCTTCCTTCCTTCCTTCTTTTCTTCCTTCCTTTCATTATTTATTGGAATCAGCCTTCAAGCACCATTTTATCACATACTCAACTGAACTTTGCCTTGTCCTGCTGCCTCTCCTAGGTACCATCCTATTTTTCTCTCCCTTTTCCTGCCAAATAATTTGGTAAGTGATCTACACATGTGGTTTCAATTTTCTTCTTCTCCTGGCCTCTTAACTCTTTGACATGTTACTTCTATTCTAGTATTCTAGTACTGGCTTTTCTTCTTCAAAGGTACCTACTGATCTCTTTCTACCTATCTTTTTTTATTTTTTTAACCTCTCTGATAACTTTGACCACTACTACTTATCTTTCCCTCCTTTAGTTTCCATCTATATTACTGCTCTTTTCCTACTTCTATGTTTTTTTGCTAGTTCTTCCTCTTTCCACACCCCTTAATTCTGGGTATTTCTCCAATATTAAACGCATAAGCCTTGGTTCTTCTCTGTATGCAGTTAATGTCTTGAGGATCCCATTCACTCTCATGGTTTCACCACCATGCACAAGATGGCTTTGTCTGTAGCCAAGAACTGCCATAGTCCTGTCCGCATAAAAACTATTAAATCCTCTGCCATTATCTTAAACAAAGACAGATACTGAAGTCAATTGATTTCTTCATAAGCAACTCTCCTTTTTGACTTGTCTTTCTCTGTCAGTGACCTCTCTACTATGCTTATTTCTCAGGTTAGAAATATTGGAATTCTTTTTTACATTTTCTGTTTTTATCTTTTTATCTGTTACCAACTATTTTTTCTGCAAGCTGCCTCTGAAGATTTGTCTTTTTGTTCTTTTTTTTTTTTCCTGTGATCACCACCGGATCTTCTAGGTCCTCATCTTCTTAAGAGCCACCTAACCTTATTCTGCACCTCCATTATTTCTTCACTTTAATCAACCATGCATCCCATGCTCTTCTCTCTAACCTACCATGAATCCCAACACCACTTTGACTTCCAACACCTAAGTCATCCTGAAATGCCTTTATGTCATCTTTCCATGGAAGAAACTGGTCAGTTTGCATTGGTTTTTACAACATGCCCTATATGGTCTTCTCAACCTCAGCTAAACACATTCAGACTCACTTTGACTCACAGCTGGATTAATACCAATTTATTCAAAAGAACCAAGACACAGATTGCCACAAGGCAGGATTAGCTTTTCCTCTTCAGAGGCCATTGTAGCAGTCCAAAAGCTCAGAGGCAAGGGAACTGTCTGGTTTAGAAGTCTGATGTCCTTCGGGGGCAAATTGCTCTTGTAACAATGCTGCAGGCATAGTTTCCAGGGTCCTTGCAAGGACATAACAGTTATAAGAGTCACTGCATCCAGGCAACTCAAGAGCATGGCATCTGCTTCAGTTTTTTAATTGTTTTTTTATATTTTCTCCCAGTCCAAGGGTAATTTCTACTATAAGTAAGGTTATGCAGCAATACAGTGAACATTCTACCCATACCACGTTGTCAGAGGAAGAGTAATAGCAAATTAAGTAAGGGTTAGTGTCTTGTGCAGAAAGGGAAAAGATTTTGTTCACTTTCTGTCCAAAGTTACCAATCAGGTTGGAACTCCTTTATTAAGGTTGTTTGTAATCTGTCCCCATCCCTCCCCCCATTTATTTAAAACTCTTTCACAGTACTCCCCCAGATAGCCTCTTGTCACTCCCTCATCTAATGTAGTATGAGTCTGCAATATTTTCTTCCTTCATTGCATTCTGAAATTCAGTGCCCGTTATAATTCCAGGCAGGTAGTAACTATTTAAGAGATAGCCACAGAATGGCAGAATCTCAGAGTAATGAGAGACATTCCCAATTGATGGCTGGATTCCAAACTGTTTTGCATTAACTTAGACTAGATACAGAAAAAAGCAAAAACACCTTATGATTCACTGATGGATTGAGAGAACACTATTGCAAAACTTTTGAAGAAGCAAGAAGCTCAAAGTTAAAAAAAACAATCACCTCCAACCCAGGCACTTAGAAATACAAATCTGGAAAGATAAAGCACAATGTTTGGATGAAAACCAAAGATGAACCATAAAATTGCTTAAGTTTCCAGAGAAGCTCACTTTCCCAGGTGGAGGCAGGGAGCAGCAAGGCAAGCAGAGAAGGTGGAATGTGAGGCCTTAGGAGACAGAAAACAATAGATATGGTTCAGGTTGACTGGTGTATGACTTATAGCAAGTTAATCCATTTTTCTGTGCTTTAACACATGTCTGTGAATGCTCATCATGATATTTTCCCATTACTTACCTAAGTAATATGGTCAGAATTAGAGATGATACTGTGAAGGCTCTCAAGTTACATGGAAGAGAAATTCAGCAGCATTGTAAGGTATTTTTATTTTTCCCATTGGAGATCAAAGAGTAGAGAAAGGAGAGAGAGATTTACAATAAGTCTTTTAATTGTGTCTACATAGGCCAATTAGAACAGAAATCAACAACTTTTCTGGGCATTTGATCAATATAGACAAGAGATTAACTCAGGCTGACCTGTATTATTTCATTCTTTATTAGAAGAATTTTTAGATCTAATTTATTCTTATAATTACTTGTTGTCATTTTTCAAATTTTAATTTTTTTTCAAGTGGGTAAATCAAGAACAAATCCTTGATTCCTTTTTAGGTGTAAGATTGAATACTTTAAAATTGTATTTTGGACAAGCAAAATGGGAAAAAGTATTTCATAATAAAGAACAAAAAAATATATAGACTTATAGGGGCGCCTGGGTGGCTCAGTGGGTTAAAGCCTCTGCCTTTGGCTCAGGTCATGATCCCAGGGTCCTGGGCAGGGCCCCCCTCTCTGCCTGCCTCTCTGCCTACCTGTGATCTCTCTGTCTGTCAAATAAATAAATAAAATAAAAAAATAGAGAGAGAGACTTATATATGAAAAAAAGAACAAAATAGAAAATTTTGTGAGCTACACATCTATTCTGGTATTTCAAAGCTAAAAGCCAAAGCAGATGGACACATTGAAAGATATGTGCATCCTAAACCAATGCCTGATCTAAATTGTACTCCAAGTTAAAAATGCATACTAAAAATGAACTTGGTATATTGCGGTATGAGTTTTTGAAAGAAAGCAATTAACATACAATAGGAACTCATAACTTTCCTTCTTTCTTTTTAACTTTCCTTTTTCAGATAATGGATTTTTCTCAATAAAAACATAGAAAAGAATGATACTTTGTATGGTGCTCTACAGTTAGCAGCTGTAGTGACTGGGAAGTGGTTAGTCCAATTTTCTCTTCTAGGAAAATTTTTCTCCTATTGTCCTCTCCCTTGCTCACATCAGCCTTGGTAAGTAAAAGTAAGAATAGACAGAAGTACCTCCCAGACTGCATTTATTCAGCCTGTGGAATTTATTACCACAGGAGATTATCAAGTCATTTAAACAGTTGACTCAAAATGAGGTTGGGAGAATTTTATAACCAATAGCATTTATATAGTAAAGCAAGTAACTTAAGATTTTTATGCTGTAGGTTATAGGATCACACATCAGTTCATGAAGTATTAAACCACAGAATCAGAAAAGAAATTTTCCTTGCAAAATATCATTGAAGATCTTTGACAGAGATCATTTCTGGTGTCTTGTGATAGACAAAAATGACCTAACCACAACATAACAGGAATGGCCTTTTGTGGCAAGTCCAGTGTTTATTTAATACCACAATCAAATGCAACAAGCAAATTGTCAAGCAGAAATTGAAGTTCTGCCTGATTCTCTTCTCCTTAGTGACAAAATAACTGGTTAAAAAAAAATTGAACAAATTATTGATATTAGGGGGACATGAAAAATTCTTGCTATTTGTAGAGCTCAGCTTAAAAATATGAATCGAAGTAAACTTCCTTGCATGAATAAATACAATCTACATGCATCTAAATAGTAGCAAGTTGATTCAGTTTTTTTAAAAAAAGACTTAAATTCAACCAAATAACATAGAGCATATTGTTAGTTTCAGAGGTAGAGTTTAGGGAAGTTGATTCAATTTTTAATATAAAAATTTACCATTTTTCTTGATGACATTGGGGTATTGAGATATACCTTTGTAGTCAGAATTTTTTCGTGGTCCTTCAGCTCATTAGACCTATAATGCAGCACTCTTTCCCCCAAAATAGCTTGACCAGGAATTTGATCATTTTATTTTATTTTTTTAAGATTTTATTTATTTATTTGACAGAGCAATCACAAGTAGGCAGAGAGGCAGGCAGAGAGAGAAGGGGAAGCAGGCTCCCCGCTGAGCAGAGAGCCTGATGCAGGGCTGGATCCCAGGAGCCTGGGATCATGACCTGAGCGGAAGGCAGAGGCTTTAACCCACTGAGCCACCCAGGCGCCCCGAATTTGATCATTTTAAATCCAATGTAGTACCATATAGTTCTCAGAACTCATGACTTTTAAAGAAGGGTAAAATGCTGTCTAGGTTCAGAGACGATGGAAATTAAAGTGTTGGTCTTAAAAAAGAAAAGCTTTTATTTTAACATTGATATTCAAAATCTTGCTCTTTTAGGTGCATCTTGGGTATACAGAACTGTTGTGAATCAAAATCTGTAATGTGTGATACTATGTAACGCCTGTTAGTTTGATCTTGCAGTGCATGTCAGTGGTCTTTGATCTGTAACGATGAAGTGCCTGCAGACCTAGAATAACTTCTTGGCTTCTTCCATGTCTGGGTCGTGCTCTCCATTTGGAGTGTGGCAATTGCTAAGCAGCGGCGTGTTTTGCTGGCTAATTCTTTGTAATATTTCTGTCCTCTATGTTTACTTTTTTTAAAAATTAGAGATGTTACTTATTTACTTGAGAGAGAAAGAGAGAGAAAACAGGTACAAGCAGGGGAAGTGGCAGAGAGGAAGAAGCAGGCTCCCCTCTGAGCAGGGAGCCCAACTCAGGGCTCCAGCCCAGGATCCTAGGATCATGACCTGGGCTGAAGGCAGACACTTAACTGATTGAGCCACCCAGGGGCTTTGCTTCGATTGTTGCCTATATTGCTTATTTTTTTAGTTTGATTCTCAAGTATATATATGCTCTGTTGATTTGATTTAATATTGGGTAAGAACAGAAAAAATGGCCAAAGATAGAGCTTTAAAATTGGTGTTTATGGCTATCAAATAGCATCTATCCCTCACCCCCTAATTTTACAAAGATTACTAGTCCCAGAGAGACACAAAGCGGCTTGCTCAAAAACAGCTAGTGTGATTGTGGATTTTAAGTGTCACCTTGACTGGTCAAAGGTGGCGCAGATATTTGACTAAAAATGCCTTCTGGGTGTGTCTATGAGGGTGTTGCCAGATGAGATTAGCATTTGAATAAGTAGACTGGGTAAGGGAGATTGCCTTCCCAAATGCAGGTGAGTTTCATCTACTCTGTTGAAGGCCTTAATGGAAAGAAAGGCAGAGGAAGGGAGAATTGTCTCTCTGCGGGACTGTTGAGCTGGACAGTGGTCTTGCCCTGACCTTGGACTGGGACTTTCGTCATCAGCACTTTTGGTTCTTTCAGACTTGGACTGCGGCTCCAGCACCAGCCTTCTTGGGTCTCTGTCTTGCAAATGGCAAATCACAGAACTTCTTAGCCTCTGTAGTTGTGTAAGCTGATTCCTAATAAGAAATATCTTCAATATTTATGTATATCCTTTTGGTTGTGCTTGTCTGAAGAATATAGACAAATTCAACTAGGGTAGAAATAGGACTAGAACACTGGTGTGAGTTGACAGCCGTTTATGACAGCGTGCCTCTCAAAATGCCTGGCATGGTGCCTACTATGGAATAAATGTTTTTGAATGATGAATAAATACCTAATAGTTTAATAAAACATGATGACTTTATTTTGCACTAAATAGAGCCCATAGTAGTTGCAAATTTTCATTTTTCCATTACTCTGTAATGAAAAAGCTCTCTTCTCCCATTTAAAAAAAAAAGGAAAGGAAAAAAGAAAAAAACAAAGGAAAACCAAAAGTCAGTATTATCATATGCCTTTCTTTTGCCTTAGGTGTTAATTTACTTATCATCACAGAAATTGTAGTCTCTGATGAGATTTTTATGGGAACCCGCTGTAGTTACTCTCCTATATGGCCAGCTCTTTGCATAAATAGTTAGGAAATTTGACGAACTGACCAAATTAGTTATAATGACCACATCCTGATGCAGCCTTTAGGCACACAGTTTATTGACCGCGTTGGCTGGATCTTTAGGGGGTAATAGGTTCAATCAATCTATGCAGCATCTTGTCATGAGCACAAGGAGTAGGGCAATGCTTCTCAACTATCCTTTGCATACGAATAACCTGGGAATCCTGTTAAAATGCAGATATTATGATTCGTAGGTCTAGAGTGGGCTCGGAGACTCTGAATTTCTAATAAGCTCACAGCTGCATGCTGAAGCTTCTGGTCTGGGAAGGAGGAAGAAGCTAGCTGCTGGAAAGCTTGACGATGTGACTCTGGTGTCTGCTTCTCTACTTTTGTCTCTGGCCCTCTTGGTATTTTGTTGATGATCTTATATGCTAATGATGGGGATTCGCACCTGCAGCATTTAAAGAAGGCTAAAGACGCTTTACTAGTCTTGAGTTGCCATTTTCTTCTCTTAAGTTATGTAAATATCAGCTTCCGTCTTATTTTTCTTTGCATATATAGATCCAGAGTCACGTTCTTTCTCACATTAGGATCATTTTGTGGAGTAATATCAGATTTTAAGGAAACCCTTTAAAAACATAGATAAACAAGTCTGTTAGGAAGTATCTTTCACTTAAAGATTCATAGTTTAATTTAGAAATAAAAGAGGGTTATTTGCTTTAAAATGTTTATTGTTGGGAGTACGGGTAGTGTCATTGAAAGTTACTCTGGAGCAGAAGTTTACATTTCTATAGAAATGACACCCACATACTTAGACGCATTTGTTAAGGAGGGAGAAAAAAGAATAACATTTTAGCCACAAGGTGGCAGTAAGATATATATGAAAAAGAAAGGGATTTCAAATTAATGATGACTTCAGACATATCTCTGAGGAAATGATTGTCAAAATAAATAGCATTTGCTAATGCAGTGGTATGCAGAAATGCCTTATCGAAGCTTCTTATATGTGGCATTCTTGGATAATCACACTCTAAATCCTAAACCATGCTAACCAGGCATCTTCTTGGGTCCTCTGTGAATATAGGTAGAGGACAATTTTCAGTTAAAAAAAAATTTGTGTTGTAGTATTTTTTATTTATTTTGGTTTCACTTAACCAATAGTGTCATAAATTACATATAAATATTCCCAAGATGTGAACTCTTAGAAGCTCTGACAAGTCGTCAATGCCACATGACATACTTAATTTAAATTGCTGTTTTTGGTACAAGGAATGCATTTATTAAAAGTTTCAAAAATGTTTTACTGTTCCATTTTTGTGACATTATATCACTTTTTAAAAAAATCTTAAAAATATGCCTCATTTTTTTTAGCCTTTTGTCTTAGTCATGAAGACACCTGTATTGTATACTGAAAATTAAATTGATTGTGTTTTGAGTACCTGTCCACAGTTCACTGGAAAGCCAAGATTCGGTTTACATAAGCAGTCCTAATAGAAAGGTGAAATGAATATTGCAAAAGCTTCAAAGATATCCAGATGAACGGGGCACTCTTTTCCCCTTGGAAAAGGATTGCAAGGGTCATGGTAGAGGATGTTAGGAAGGATTTTGTGAAGGACAAAGAGACAGACTGAATTATTCAATACCTGCTCCGGTTCTTTAAATCACTTTTCATAAGGTGAAGCTTTGCTCTCCATATATTTAGAACTTGAAAATACCCTCAAATGCCTGCTACAAGCCAAAACTTGTAGCTGTTTTGGCAGCCAATGGGGAAAAGGAAGAATGTTCTGGCTGGAGTAATGGATGGAACTTCTTCTACTTCCTGCCTTTGGCCAGATGCCTGAAAGTCAGTTGTGTTGGGGCTGGCAAATATCCAGAGTGAAGCCAGGGCCAAAAAGCCAAGGAGTGACACCTGTGCAGGTGTGTTTGTCTCTGGCTCTTACTCAGATACGTGCCATCCAAGGCAACAGGGACCGTACCTCTGTTTGTTTTAGACTCTGCTGAATGGGTGGGCAGCATTACATAAATCATGTATCTAAATATGAGTGAGATTCCATTAAAATCAGTGCTCAGAAATGAAGGCATGGTCTTTTTGGAATTTATGAACATTAAAGACTTCCGGTTTATGAAGTCTGCCATACTAGAGTGCTCTTTCAATTACTCTATTTTGAACAAAAAAACCACTGTTGTTTGAAATAACTCCACAGTCTCCATCAGTGCTGTATTATGGTACTTACAGTGGTTATCTGACAGAATTAAAAAATAACAAGAGAAAATCAATTTAACGACTTAGTAAACATTCCTAAACATTCCGGGGAGGTGTAATGTCTCCCTCAGAGATGATGCTGAAAGTTTCTTTACTTTTTTTAAAAAATATTTTATTTATTCATTTGACAGAGAGAGAGATCACAAGTAGGCAGAGAGGCAGGCAGAGACAGAGAGAGTGGGGAAGCAGGCCCCCTGCTGAGCAGAGAGCCCAATACCAGGCTCGATCCCAGGACCTTGGGATCATGACCCGAGCGGAAGGCAGAGGCCTTAAACCACTGAGCCACCCAGGTGCCCCTCTTTTTTTTTTTTTTAAAGATTTTATTTATTTATCTGACAGACAGAAATCACAAATAGGCAGAGATGCAGGCAGAGAGAGAAAGGAGGAAGCAGAGAGCCCAGTGCAGAGAGCCCAATGTGGAGAGTCCGATGTGGAGAGCCCGATGTGGAGAGCCCGATGTGGGGCTTGATCCCAGGACCCTGATTTCGTGACCTGAGGCAAAGGCAGAGGCTTTAAGCCACTGAGCCACCCACGTGCCCCTGAAAGTTTCTATTGATGTGAGCTTGCAACCACAGGCAAGGAGGGAGAAGTGCTAAAACTAGGGAGTGTTAACGTACAGTGATGCAGTGGTTGATGAGGCAATGAAGCTATCCTAAGTGAGGCAGCATTTACATACAAATCATAAAGGTGTAAGTAAAAAACTGAATTTAATATATGAGGTCTCATAGTTCTGAGTAAAAGTATCATTATTGTTTGGTTCACTATTATTGCCACATTCAGAAAAGGTGAATCTTCTCTGGAAAGTAAAAATTCAGTGACAAAATTTGTTTTGTCACCCTTACATTAGGTTCTGAACTAGTACAAAATCAGTTTATTTCCTCAATGTAGCTGATGAAGTTAAACTGTTAAATTAAAAAATATGCTTAAGAATTGAAATCATTGTGGCAACAGCCCTATATGCCTACTAGGCTACCATCTTTTATGACACCAATGGAGAACACATGTAGCACACAACCGACAAGTGGACTCTTGGATCCCTATCTCTTAGCTTGAGTAAATAATAGATCCTGATCACAATGAGCACCAGCTTATGATTTGGAATGGTAGACACCACTATTGTTTCTAACCAATCATGAATGCACACTCCCTAATTGTAACCAGTGACTAAGGGGACTCATGTCATGGCAAAAGATATCCAAGACTGGGCAACAAGACATAGTGTCTCCTAGATTTCCTATCCACCTTACTATATTAAGAAAACATGTGTCATTTAAATGGTAAATGGAGTGTTATAAGTTTAACTAAAAATTCATATGCCATTCTTACAAAAGCAGGACTATATTCCTGGCTGAAGCCATCACAGAAGTCAAACAAACTCAGATATTACCTCGAAGAGAGAATAGATGGGGGAATACAGTAGACATAGCAGCATGGAACTCCAAGAGAGTGTTTTCTTAATAGTGCCCGACACAGTGTGGACATCAGAGTTAGATGTAGCTGTCCTAGATGGCCCAATCTGTTCCAGATATAATTTGGTTACCTCCAAAGTTTAAAATATATTTTTATCCAGAATTTCTTAGGCAGTTCATAATAGGCTTTGGATTGGCTAAACAGAGCTTGATGACAGTGGGAGTGGTTATTAACCTTGCTTACATGAGGAAGCTACTTCACTACTGCATATATAAGGGGTGAATATCATTAGGTTGGAAGCAGGAGATTGTCTTGTCCAGCCAATGCTATTCCCCAGATTGTGGATTAGACAAGGCAAGGGAAATCCCATGCTGTGGGTTTGGGGTGAGGGGATCCAGGTCATAGTGGTGCCAGCTTGGGATTGTCCCCCGGATGGGAGCCTGAGAAGGAGAAAGTTTATAGCTATAAGACCTGGCAACAAAGAGTGAATGGAAAAAAAGGAAGTGAGGCACTTATTGACAATTTGAGGTCAAGAGACAGTGGGAGAATAAGCTTGTTTTCTAGGTCAGGTGGAAAGGAAAAGCCTGCCACAATTGTCACAGTTTCCTTCTTTTGTGCGTCATGCTTCTCTGCCTCTTTTAGGACATCATATATGTGCTTTATTCCTCAACTTGAGAATACCTCCACGTTTGGAACCCCCAATATTCTAACACTAATTATGGGAACTCCAATCATCATAATTGTTTTAGTCAGGTAAGCCTCTGTCATGATACTTAATTCTAAAATCTGAGTTTCCCCTGAAGCTCATGTAGTTTATTGTCAGGTACACAAAAGGAACATTGTCATGGAGTTAATACTCAGCATACAGTGTGCCCACATATCCAATGAGAATTGGTTCTGTTGGCTAGGCATTCTATCCTAGGGCACCATGCACAGTCTGCTGTCAGGGATCTCTCTGGGGCTGGACTACTGTAGATCATGCACCCCCAAACCCTGCTAGATAGTCTTTGGGATGGCCCTCACCTCTGATCCTTGCCTACACTTATTTAGGAAAGTAGGAAGGTGAGTTGCCCCAGTTCTGCTTATTATTTGGCCAGAAAGGCACATTTTGAGCCATTCTATTATAAGTTCTCCTTTGGTCAATGGAGACACTGGATACTTCACCGTGGTCCCTCTGTCTTCAGGATAATAGGCTTACTCCTGTGAGGTGCTTGATACAATCTTGAAAAAAAATTTGTATTGACCTTCAAATTGGGAAGAACAAGCATTAGCTGGAATGACTCCCTGTGAAGGCAGCCCAGTTGACTCTCCAGAAAAACTATCCCAGGATGGAAATCCTACAGTTAACTTCGACCCTGAAATGTATCCTCAGAGTCTTTGAGCTCACGCAAGCTGCTGCTAAATGAGGAGGGAACACTTTTATCAGTTTGTCTCAAATGGTTATCATTTGTTGGCCATCTCATATTGAATCTTGACCCAGGGGCTCATTCGGAGTTGAGCTTCCTCAACTCCTCCTTTCCCATGTTGCCTCATCTCTAAACCATCAACAGTTCTGTTTGGCTCAATCATCCAAATATATTCAGATTCTGACTACTTTCACCAGTTTTTCAGACACAATTTTTTTTTCCCCTAAGCCACCACAACCTCTCCTGACTTACTGCCAAAACCGCCACATAAGTTTCCCGGCCTCCTCTCTGGTCTATTTTTCACACAGCTGCAACAGTCAGATCATGCCACTTCTCAGCTTTCAGTCCTCTGGTGGCTTTTCATCTCACTCACAGTAAACACAAAGGCTTCAAGGCCATAATGGAGGCCTAAACATCCTACAATGACAGCACTCCCCTCATTCCTCCCCCGCACCATGTCCTACCGTTGTTTTCCTCCTCATTTCACTTTAGCTGCTCTGATATCCTTGTAGTTTCTCTAACTTCTTCAGTGTGCTCATTCTGCTTCCACTCTGGGCTCTCTTGTTTCCTCACTTGGAATGTTCTCCCTCTACCCTCATATCCACCCACATGGCTTGCTCTTTCTTCCCTCCTCAGGTGTCCATCAAACATCAGTTCATCAGAGCTAACTTCCCTGAGGACCTCATTTAAAATAGAAAACTTGAGCTTCTTTCATCCTCTATCCCTTTCCCCAATAGCATTGTCATATTCCATGTTTTTGTTTAGTTGTCCATTTATTTATTGTTAGTTTTCTCTCCAGGAGAATGTGAACTACTATTTTTAAATAGGTCCTTGCCTGTTCTGTTCATGTTTCTGTTTCAGTGCCTGGAGTACTGCCTGGCCAATAGTGGGTCCTCGTTAAGTATTTGTTGACTGAATGAATGGACTATGGCCTGTGCTGTCCAGTTCAGCACCAACTCCATCATTCCAGATCAACTTCTGCAAATCTGTTTTATATTACCTGCCTGCTCCTTGTAGGTATTTGAATTTGTGACTCTCGGCTTAAAGCTTAGAAACAAAAGTCAACTTAGGAGTAAGTGAACAGATATTCCAATAATATCCCTTTGAGAAAAATAAAAATCTCTGTTAACACCATCTCCCTCCCATGTTCCCTTCCCCACCCAGGACAGAAAGTCCAGGTCTCAAAAACAGAGGCTTACTTTCTTGGGAAAAGAGAAAAATAGTTCACTTCTTCCCAACAAGTCTACAGCAGTGATACAAGGCTTAAATCAATTCCTCTGAGGCAGAAAATGTGATATATAGTAAGTTTATTTGTACAATGTTGAATAAGTGGTTTTTGAATTAAATGGAAGTGTATGTAATTCAGAAATTATCTGTATTTCAGATCAGGATGATTTCACCTAACTGTGCCTGTTAATACCTTGTGTCTTTGTCTTACCCCTCACTGAGTGGTTAAAAATATATAAAGACTGAGGGAAAGGAAATTGCTATTTTAAAGAACTCTTCTGAGCCCAGAAATAAACCCATGATTATATGGTCAATTAATCTATGACAAACGAGGCAAGAAAATACAACGGGGAAAAGATAGTTTCTTCAGCAAGGCGTTGGGGAAACTGGACGGCTGCACGCAAAAGAATGAAACTGGGCCACTTTCTTATACTATATACAAAAATAAGCTCAAAATGGATTAAAGACCTAAATGTGAGACCTGAAACCACAAAATTCCTAGAGGAAAACACAGACAGTAATCTCTTTGACATTAGCTTTAGAAACATTTTTCTAGATATGTCTCCTCTGGCAAGGGAAACAAAAGCAAAATGCAACTATTGGGACTACATTAATATAAAAAGCTTTTGCACAGTGACAGAAGCTGTCAACAAAACAAAACGACAACCCATGAAATGGGAGAAGATATTTGTAAATGATAACTCTGATAAGGGGTTAATATAAAAAATATATAAAAAACTTATGTAACTCAACACCAAATAATCCAATTAAAAAATGGGCAGAAGACCTGAATAGATATTTTTTCTAAAGAAGACATACAGATGGCCAACAGACACATGAAAAGACGCTCAACATCACTCATCATCAGGGAAATGCAAATCAAAGCCACAATGAGTTATCACCTCACAACTGTCAGAATGGCTAAAATAAAAAACACACAAAATAGCACATGTTGGCAAGGATGTGGAGAAAAAGGAACCCTTGTGCACTGTTGATAGGAATGCAAGCTAGGGCAGCCGCTGTGGAAAATAGTATGGACATTCCTCAAGAAGTCAAGAATAGAATTACCATATGATCCAATGATTCTACTACTGAATATTGATGCAGAAAAAATGAAAACACTAATTCAAAGAGGTACATACACTGCTATGTTTATTGCAGCATTATTTACGATAGTCAAGATATGGAAGCAACCCAAGTGTCTATCCATAGATGAATGGATGAAGAAGTAGTATTCCATTTTATATAATGAATGTATATAAAATGGAATAGTACTCAGCCATGATAAAGAATGAAATCTTGCCATTTGCAGCAACATGGATGGACCTAGAGGTTATAATACTAATTGAAGTAAGTCAGAGAAAGACAAATACCATATGATTTCACTCATATGTGGAATTTAAGAAACAAAGTGAATAAACAAAAGAAAAGATAAACAAAAAAACAACCTCTTATCTGGTGACTCTTATCATAATGAGCACTGTGTAATGTATAGGTTGTAGAATCACTATATTGTACCCTGGAAACTAATATAACACTAGAAGTTAATTATACTTGAATTAAAAAATAAATTAAAAAATAAACTGGCAATTTCTTTTATATTTAATTAAATTATTGAAGTTTAATTTACATATATGAAGGGCATCCATTTTAATTGTCCAGCATGAATTTTAATAACTGTACACACCTATGTAATCATTTGCATGGCCATCAAGATACAGAATGTGCAAGAACTCCAAAAGAAACCTTTGTCTGTTGGTAATCCCTTTCCTCCTCACTTTCTTTCCCAAGCAACCACTGATCTGCTTTTTGTTACTATGGATTAGTTTTACCTATCTTGGAATTTCAGGTAAAATGGGTCCTACAATATACAGTCTTTTATGTTTGCCTGCTTTTGTTCAATGTAATGGTTTTGAGAATTATCCATGATTTACATGTATCAGTCGTTTGTTCCTTTTTATTGCTGAGTGGTATTGTTTGAACTGACAGATTGCCTATTCATTCACCTGACAGAGTTGTCGGAGTGGTGGAGTGTCCAGTTTGGGGCTGTAATTAAAACTGCTGTGAAGTTTCTTGGTAATTTATCTGCTTTTCATTGTGCGTGTATTTTCTTAATTAAGTCACTTTTGTGTGTGTGTGTCTGTGGGGTGATGACTCAAATGTGGCATTTGTTGTCAATAGTGTTGGTAAAGAAGTTAAGAAATGGCATTCAAACGGAGGAAAAGTTCCCTCTCCCTGAAATTCTGGCTGGACGAAGTGCCCCTTATAGGGCTGCTGGGGAAGGTTCAGTGAGCCGAGACCTAAAACGCCCTTAATACCATGCCTGGCACATGCTCAAGGCTGTCAGCTGTGCTTAGTATCTGTCTTTATTAATTAACTCACAGAGATGATGTGACTTAATTGCCGTAGAGTGAAACTACTGACTTTGCACTCTACGGTGATTATCTTTCTGGAAAAGCTTACCTCCCACCATCCATAGTAGCTTACTCACCTGCATTAGTGCCTAATAATGGACGTTCACCTACACTAAATCCACGAAAGTGAGTTCAGAGGATCAAAACATCAAGAAAGGCAGAATCCAATAATGTCTCAAACTGCAAAATGAGAAAATAGAAATGAGAGCAGAGTCACGGGTGGAAAATTATAATAATTTAAAACTGAATAGGTACTTTAGTGGAGACTTGCCAGTTTCCTAAAATGAGATAATTTCATTAAAACCTCTAACCACTTTTAACTTTTGCTGTGTCATCTTTGGTGCTTAATCCTTTTCTCTGAAGGAAGGGTCATGCTGACAGCAGATGGTGATTTTGGAGTTTCACTTTTCTGCCTTTATTTTTAAAGATGTGCTCATCTCTAAGACTCTTTAATCTGTGGGTGGCATTGCTAAACCCAGAGGTTGGAGAGAGTAAAAAAAAATTCAGGTTTATAAAGAAGCTGTATTTTTAAAATAAAGAGGAACCCTTCCTGGAATGTATATTTTATTTTATTTATTTTGGAGATAAACCCAAATGTCCTTTATTAGGAAAAAGAGCAACTTATATTTATACAGTGGATATTATACAGCATTTAAAATGAGTGAATCAAATTTACAAGTCTAACCTGTGTAAATTTTATAATCATTTTATTGGGTTAAAAAAAAAAGAACCAGTTTGCCCAACAATATCTACTCTTTATCATTAATGTAAATTTTAAAGTGCACACCAGTGTTAAGTGTGCATTCATGTTCATATGCATGGGGCAATAAACGTATAAGGACCTGGGTGGGGAGAATACAAAACAGCCTGACGGTGGTGAATGGAGAGAGGGAAGTAGGCTCAAGGAGGCATTGAGGCCACCTTTGATATGTGTGTTACATTTTCTTTGTTTAAAAACAACAACAATAGCAAAGGTAAGGCCAGGTGTTAAAAGTCAGAGTAGTGGCGCACGTATTTGTAATTTCCTATACTCCTCTGTGGTTTTGAAATACGTCGTTGAACAATAATGCTTAGGGCACTCCGTAGCACTCTGTGAGGAGGGGCTATTATTGCCCGTGCCCTTGAACTTTCTGCTGCCATTTTCACTGTAGACTTGTGACTGGCTGCATGGTTGAGGAGGTAAAGGAAGGCCAAATGAGCTCTAGGATCTTCTCCACTTTGACATTAAGTTATGGAATGTATATTTTAATCAGAAGAACTAACCACTTAGTTTTGTGGTGTTTGCTAGAGCCTCTTGTTGACCTCCAAACTCAAGGTGTCCAGGTTACTGTGGGCAAGCTCTGTTCTTAGTCAAAAAGAGCTATTGATGCCTCTATTTGAACACAGTGGAAAAACTTCTGTGTAATTAGTTTTCATTTTTGATGAGAAATTAGTAGGAATGAAACTGCCTTGGTAGAGAGAGGTGAAGCTCGAGTCCTCCCAAAATGAAATTGAATGAAGATCAAGAGGATTGCAGTGGTTAACAGCCTCATGAACCAATTTTATTTATTTTGGTTATTTATTTATTTTGCTGTGCAAAAGGCTGTGTTCTGTCGTGAATGTCACTGAAGATTATCAGCTGGTAAAATGCATACATTCTCATTCTGTGTTCCCTCGCCATGTAATCTGATGGAGAGTGGATGGAGACAGAATAGAATCACCACTGCTTTGCTCAGTTGGCAAGGGAGGGATTTCTGCCCTGGCATTACAGGGGTGGCAGCACCCCACAACACTAGGCAGATGATATCGACAGCCCTTGGAGTTAGTGCTGTGTTCTGAGGAAGCCTGGACTGGCCTCCATGAAGATGAAAGAGCACAGAGAGTGAGGTCCAGATGAAAGCCGGTACTAACTGCCAAATGGGTATGCGTACATATCCTCACAGCCCGATGGGAAAGGACATCCCACATCCTACAGGGCCTCATGGGGGTTGTACTCAGCAATGGACTAAACAAGCAGGGACCGTGGGAGGCAGGCTTTGTAGTAGCAAGAGTGATAGGTGCCTTCCGGTTGCAGTGGGAGAGTGTTACTGGCTTGTTTGAATAATTCCACAGATGAGCAGAGAACTGAAACGCACTGCTCAGGGACAAGCAGGGGCTGTACCTGGTCCCTTCTATAGGAGGGTTTGTGTAGCTAGGGGATCTTATGCACAGGAGCCCAGTAGGGAGGGGAACACTTGGTCAGGCCTTTGAGTGCCTTCTGATTTCACCAGATATCAAGGCAGCACTTAAGATCGGATCTTGGTTTTGAGCCTTATACCACACTATCCAACAAATATTTAATAACAGCTACTAAATGCCAAGCATTGTGCTAGAAGCTGAGAATACTTAGCAAATAATGTATTACCTATGCACTTGAGGGGTTAAAGTTTTCTAGAAAGAGCCAAACATGCAGATAGGTAAGTGCTAAATGAGCTATAGTAGGTATTTAAATATAGGACCTGAGGACATAGAAGAAAAGTAATCAGTCTTACCTAGATAAGAATAGTTTCCCCAGCACAGTATTTGTTTTCTGTCACCTTTGTGAATAAGGAAAATTATAGCAGAAGCTCTTCCAGAAGATATTCCCTTTGTGTATCTATATCTATCTATAGCTTGCTCTATCGGTCTATCCATCCATCTATCTATCATCTATCTATCAATCATCTATTATCTATCTTTTTTTTGGTCAAGTTTATATTGTATGCCCATATCTAAATAAGTCCCTGGTTAGAGAAATCTGGTAGCTGATTGATTTAGACAAATCATTCAGCTGCTGGGGTTGGGAGAAGGGCCATGAAGCACATGGCAGCTCAAAAAATCAACGAAATTATTCTAATTCTTCTTCTACACCTCTTCTTCTCTTCTTCCTTCTCCTCTTTCTTTTTTTCCTCCTTCTCCTTATTCTTTTCCTCCCTTCCCATCCTCCCTGCACCTCCTCCTCCTTCTTCTTTCAAGAATTGGGCATAGTGAGGTTGGCAGTGTCAGCTCTTACCAGGAGTGTCTAACCTTTCAGTCAAGTCCTGTCACATCTAGCTCCAAAAGACTGCTTGAGTCTTTCCACCTCTCTTCATGCCCATTGCCAGCACCTTAGTTGAGGCAAGTGGGGTTCCTTGCTTGGGCCCTGCACTGTGGAGGGTTCTGTGTATCACAGTCAACTTATTAAAGTGCACAAGGGCACCTTTTTAATTGGTTCTGGAGCTTCACACAGACACAGCATGGTCCTTAACTGTGACTGGCTAATCACATGATCAGCTTTGTTCCTTTTCAGGGAAATACTTCCCCACAACTCACACCCTATATTCTGCAAGCCAGCGAAGACCACGTTAAAAAAAGCTATGAAGGTCCAGAGCACATGCTTTCACCAACGTCACAGATTTAATATATTCCAAGACTTGTACAACCATCTTCTCAATTTAGGTTTAGAACATTTTCATCACAACAAAAATCAATGCCTGTACCCACTAGTAGTCATTTCCTATTCTCTCCCATTTCCCCATCCTTTCCTAATACACTAGGCAATCATGAATTTATTTTTAAAAATATATTTAGCTATTATGGGCATTTCATATAAATGGAATCATACAATATGTAGTCTTTTGTGATAGGCTTCTTTCCCCAAATTACAGTGGATTGTTATGCAATGCTCTATTGTTCCTCGGTAGGATTAACTGTTCTTTTCTTATGAAATAGGAAACCAACCAAACACAGGAACAATGTTCAGAAGATATTAAGTAGTCCTGACTATGACAAATGTCCATGACACATGGCTAGCTTATTCTTTATGTCTCAGTTTATATGTCACCTCTGAGAGACCTCCCTGCTCATCCTAGTTAAAGATAGACCATCCCTGGTATTCTTTCTCCCAGATCTTGTTTGTTTTTTTTAGAGCTCTTATGATAATCTGAAGTAATTTTAATTGCCAGTCTGTGTGTGCGTGAGAGAGAGAGAGAGAGAGAGAGAGAGAGATCTTTCTCCCTCACTAGAGTGTAGACTTCATGAGTAAAGGTACCATGTCTACCTTGCTGCCATTGTACCTCCAGCATAACAGTTCAAAATTTAGCACAGTGGTTCCAAGTCGGCACTTAGCTTTGGAATAAATGAATAATTGAATGAGTTATTGAGTGATAAAAAGAATGTAGTGGGAGGCAAATGGTTATGGGAACCACATAGAGATTTCAAGCTTGAGGAAGCTAGGAGGCCGATAGAGTTTGTACACACAACTATCAAGCTAACTAGTGAGGAAGGGCTTTTAGGAAAAGGCAGTGTTCTCTTGCTTTCTTCCACCCACAGTCTCTTTCTCCAGACATAAACATTTCTAACTGTGCTTCACTGCCTTAGTGGTTACTGCCATTCTCTGTATCTTTTAACAAGATGCCACATTGCTCTTTCCTAATTTATCCACTTCTGGATTATCTATTGCTGTGCTACCCGAGTCCATTTACCCAAAGTTTCCATCTTCCTTTCCACCTCCTCCCCAGAGTTATATCTTTAAGAAATTTCTATTTAGTTTACTTGTAAACTTCAATCAGTTGCTTCATCTTTTGCTTTCCCCACTCTAAATAGTTCCTCCTGCTTCCCCAAAATTGTAAGATAAAGATGTTTGTGTGTCTGGCCGTCCTTCCGTCTCCATCTCCTAGTCTCTGCAAGTTGTACTTTTAGTTTTGTAGATTCAAGGTTGATGACATTCACATGCTCCTGACATAGGTTCTACTGGCTGCTTAGAGTCATGTCACATTTGAATGAATTGGTTTCACGTTTGACCCACGTTGACTGTTGCATTTTTATTGTCATTCCTGGGGAAACTGATTCCGTTTTTTCCTGATGGATGAAAAAGCACATGCCATCTCTACTACATTGCTGGTATCTTCTAGCCTCTGACTTATGCTCTGTACTTTTTAGGATCAGTTCTTTTTTTCCATGAAGCCACTGATTTCCTGTTTTAAGTTGGAGTGGTTGTATAAACTGTGACTTTATCATACAATGTTCTGCTTTTCAGGAGGTTTACATTTCCCTTCTTTCTTCTTTCTTATAAAGGCAAAAAGCATATATTGATACAAAATTCACTCAAGGAGGGGCGCCTGGGTGGCTCAGTGGATTAAGGCCTCTGTTTTCGGCTCATGATCCCAGGGTCCTGGGATGGAGCCCTGCATTGGGCTCTCTGCTCAGCGGGGAGCCTGCTTCCTCCTCTCTCTCTGCCTGTCTCTCTGCCTACTTGTGATCTCTGTCAAATAAATAAATAAAATCTTTTTAAAAAAATGGAATAAATTCTATTGGCATGTAAATAATATAGAGCTAAAATGTTAGACCTCAGAATTTGACTATGGTTTATAGTTAACATTTAATTATACAATAAGTTCCAAAAATATGGATACCTCTTTACAATTTACATGCTTCCAGACTAATTAAGAATTGTGTCTTTAATCATTGTGCTTATTATATTATAATCAGAAGAAAAACATGAGCAGAGAATCTTCCTGACCCAGTTCCTGCTCGAGTCAAATCCATAGCTGAGAGCGGGAACGTAGAGCTTAATTTGAGTGCTGTTTTCTGCTGAGAAATGAGTAGACAGTATAGGTGATGACCTCATCTTTATCATTTATTAAATATGTGAAAATATTTTGAGATGGAAAAACAGGTAATTTACATACGCTTAGAGGCAAAGTCTGAGTGATTAGATATCCCAGAAATAAACAGATTTCTCAGAGTCTGTTTCACTCTGGCAAATAGAAGTTAATGGCATAAAACTTAAATTTATGAAGCACCCCTCCACACACACCTACACACACACACACACACACACACACAGTCCTGCATATAGAAGACCAGACTAAAACCCGGACTGAACTGACATAAGGCTCCGGAATTGTGCCCGCATAACCACCCTTATCACATTAATGTGCCCCATTATGTGATGATTAAAGCTTTCCATTTATCTAGCTTGCTGTAACGTTTGCATTCCAAGCAGAAATGAGGGATACAAATTATGCTTAGGCAAGGGGAAAATTTCACATTGAAATAATTATGACAACTTACAGTATACGGTATATAGAAAGTTTGCAAAGTGCTTTTTAGAAAGATTTGCTCATCTGCTTTCCATAACAACCCTGAGAACTGCATGGTGCTATATTAGCTACACTTTATTGCTGACAAAACCAAGGATCAAAAAAAAAAAAGTTATGTTTTTCAGGGAATTGCTGATAAGCAGAGCAGGGGACTCAAACCCAGGAAATATGGCTTTTAGTCTTTTTTTTTTTTTTAAAGATTTTATTTATTTGATAGACAGAGATCACACCAGCATTCAGAGACGCAGGCAGAGAGGGGAGGGGAGAAGCAGGCTCCCTGCCAAGCAGAGAGCCCGATGTGGGACTCGATCCCAGGACGCTGGGATCATGACCCGAGCAGAAGGTAGCAGCTTAACCCACTGAGCCACCCAGGTGTCCCGGCTTTTAGTCTTTTTACTGCAACATGAAATTATCTGTTGATCACTAGATATAGTCTGTTTAATAAAGGAAAGACACTGGATCCTTGTAAGCCTCCAAATTACTCATACAAGGTATCATTTATACCTCACCACCTCTTCTAAATGTCAAAGTATAGTAAGGACAGATCTGACCTTCAATCCTGGCTATTCTCAGGAAAATATATGATTAAGGAGACCAACACTGTGTGTCTAGCACTCTCTACCCACCCCCACCTCAGGTAACTTCTAGTGAAAATGAATCCAGAGAGCTTTGGAATGGGAAAAAGTCAAAATTATTAAAGCGTATTCCCATCACTTTGCCTCAGTGATATTTACAGGTTGATTGGATGCATTCTTTTATTTCAGTATATGACTTTTGAGTGGCTACTATGGGTCAGCACAATTCAGAATGTAAACAAAACAACACAACAAAATGATTACAGATTATGGTCAATAATACAAGGGAAGAGGGGATGCCTGGGTGGCTCAGTTGGTTGGATGTCTGCCTTCAGCTCAGGTCATGATCCCAGGGTCTGGTCCTGGGATTGAGTCCCTTATGGGGCTCCCTGCTCAGCGGGGATCCTGCTTCTCCCTCTTCCTGTTGCTTCCTCTGCTTGTGCTTTCTCTGTCTGTTTCTGACAAATAAATAAAATCTTAAAAAAAATAATATAAGGGAAGTAAACAGAGAAAGGCAAAGGGCTTTTATTATTTATTTGTTGGATTTAATATACTATTTTCTTTTTTGTTTTTTTATTTATTTTTAAGATTTTATTTATTTATTTTATAAAGAGAGCACAGGCACGGGGAGGGTGAGGGACAGAGGGAGACGGTGAGAGAGAATCTTAAGTAAGCTCCACGTCCCACACAGAGCCTGACATGGGGCTGAATCTCATGACTGTGAGACCATGACCTGAGCTAATATCAAGAGTTGGACGCTTAACTGACTAAGCCACCAGATGCTCCTGTTTTGTTTTATTTTTAAAAATGTTTTATTTATTTTATAATTCCAGTGTAATTAACATACAGAGTTATATTAGTTTCAAGTGCACAATACAATGATTCAGCAGTTCTATACATTACTCAGTGCTCATCATGATAACTATGCTTTTAATCCCCTTCCCCTCTACTCACTGCCCCTCTGACAACCACAATTTGTGGTTGTTTTTTCATCTGTTTCTTTTTCCCTTCCTTAATTTGTTTTGTTTCTTAAATTCCACATGCAAATGAAATCACATAGTATTTGTCTAGGTTGTTGCAAATGGCAAGATTTCATTCTTTTTTTATGGTCCAGTAATATTCCATTGTACATACATACCGAACAACATACTCTTCATTATCCATTCACCTATCAACAGACAAAACACAATGTGCTTTTAAATGAAGGGGTCAAAAAGCCTCTTTGGGGAAGTGACATTTAAACAAACCCGGAAGTTGGGCTGGCACCAGCAGCATGAGAGCCTGGGGAAGAACATTCTACAGAAAGCACAAGAAAGAGCAAAGACCCTGATAAAGGAAATGATGAAAGAGCCATGACTGGTCTCAGTGGGCGAAGAGAGAGTGAACAAGATGTGAAAGTGGAGAGGGTAACAGAACCTCATAGGAGATGTAAGGAGAGTGGATTTCCCTTGAATACAACAGACAGCCATTGGTGTGGCTTAAGCAGAGATGACTTGATCTAATTTACATGGAAACAAGTCACTATGGAGGATCAACTGAGAATGGGTGGAGATGCTAGCGCTGAGGCAGAGAGACAGCTGGGAAATTTCCAGTTTGAGGAGACAGTGGTGTGGACTTTGATGGTGTGGGGTTGGAGAGAAATGGATATTTGTCCAGCAAATGAATGAATCTTTTTTTAGGGGGGTGTAAAATAATGGACTGGACTTCTACCCTGGGAGCCAACCCTGTAATAGCCACTGTCAGTCAGAGAGGGTTTCCTCTAGTTTTTTAAGTCATAGTCCTTAGCCGATTGCCTGGGCTCCTTATTCCAAAGACAAATTTTTTTCAAATTATAAAGCGATGGTTTCTTTTTTGGGAAACGAATACACAAAATTTGCATAAATTCTTTATTGATGAACAACATACCAATAATGACAGGCACACATCTTAAAGCGTACACATTGAATAATTTTTTCCAAGTGAAGGTATCTGTGTAAAAAGCTCCCAGATCAAGAGATAGAAAGACATTTTCAGCATCTCAGGAGATTTTCTCTATTCCCTCCAAGCCACTCCTCTCCTGAGTTCCCTGACTAACCAGCCACTCACTATCCTGACTTTCTTCACCATAGATTAGTTTTGTCTGTTGTTACATTGTATGTGAATTGTACAGTATGTGCCTTGTGGTGACTGGCTTCTTTTGTTCAGTACGTGTGATTCGTCTATACTGTTGTTGGCACTTGGAGTTTGTTTATTCTCATTGCTGTATAGTATTCCATTTCCCAACTATACCCATGGAACAGACTCATCATTTTTCCATTCTGCTGTGGTGGACATTTGTGTGTGTGTGTGTTTTGTTTTTTTTTTCCTATGAGAATAAGGTTGAATTATGCTCTGTTGCATGGCACAATGTTTGTGATAAATGTCCTTGTTAATATTTAAGAGAGCTTCCTCAGTTCAAATGAAAAAAAAATTAAAGCTTATTATGTGATATGGACGCTATTTACAAATATTAGTATGATTACCAATGTTAGTACAAATTTACAAATATTAGTACATATTTAAGGGCAACATTGATGAAAGTTTGTAGCTTGTCAGGCACCATGTTGAGTGTTTGAGCATAATATCTCATTCTATCCTTGTAGGCACTTTATGAGCTATGTACTAATTTTATCTCCACTTCCTGTATGAAGAAATTGAGACTTAGATAATTTGTCTCAGATCAGAGCTTCACTAGAGAAAGAGATCTAATAAGATTTATATGTGTATACATGTATATATTCATGTATAGATACAGATGGATGGATGGATGGATGGATGGATGGATAGATAGATAGGTAGATCTACTGCAAGGAATTGGTTTACATGATTATGAGGTCTGGCAAGGCAAGTCTGAAATCTCTGTAGGACTAGCCATGAGGAAGGGCAGGCTGAAACTTTTGCATGTGGGAAGAAACTGTGGTCCACAGGCAGAATTTCTTCTTTGTTGGAGAAATCTCAGTTCTGCTGTTAAGGGCTTTCAACTGATTAAATCTGGCTCACCCACATGATCTAGGATAATCTCCTTTACTAAAGTACACTGATTATAGACTTTAATCACATCTCTAATATACCTTTTCAGCAATCTGGAGATCAGTGTTTGATTAAATGATCTGACTCTGTTGATATGTAAAACTGATCATCATAATCATATAATTAGTAGACAGCAGGACTGAGATATAAATCCAAATGATTTCTAAAGCCCAGCTCTTAATTTCCATGATCTGTTAAAAGTAATTGGTTTAGACTGAGAGCAGAGGATGTTCTAAGATTCGGGGGTGGTAATATACTGGGAAGAATCCAGGGATGAAAAGAAGGCCTCTGTGCCTGAAGCACACAGATCTGGGGAAGGTAAGAGGAAGAACAGGACTCCAGAGTCTGGAAAGCTTTTGACAGGGTCTTTGACAAATACTAGCTGTGTGATCTTGGGAAAGTTGCATAAACTCTGTTACTCTCCTTTGAAAAGTGGGTAATGGAACTTATTTCCTAAGGCTGATTGACTGCATTGGTACATGTAAGGTGCTTGGAATAGTGCCTGGTGTAGATAGGTATAGCATGAATGTTAAACATTAATACTAGTGGGCTTTTGGAAGGGGTATGGTGGGACATGGTAAACTTGCTCTTAAGGAGCCCTCCTTGCCTGATCCTTTATACGATATAATATGTAAGAAGGGAAAAATCACAGTCAATAAAGGAGGGCTGTATAACCCATTTATGGAGTGCCATAACATTGGCCAACTCTTTCAAAAAATTAAAAAAAATTTTCAAAAAGAAATTTTAAAAAATTGAGAGACACACGTGAGGTAATGTAGCACAATAAAACCTGGGAGAATTAAAAGGGAAGATAACCCCATGAAAACGAAGAACACATTGGCAAATATTAGACAAGGCATGAAATTACAGAAGAAATAATAATACATCTGACTATATAAAAAGAAAAACATTTTAAAATATCTCTGAACCATCATAACCAAAATTCAAGAGCAAATGTCAATTCTGTTTGCTATAAAGATGACAAAATATTATAGCCTAAAATCCATAAAATAAATCAACACCCCAATATATAAATGGGTGAGTTATATGAACATTAAAAAAGGGAAAAAATTGGCTGATAGGTTTAATTATAGAGCTAAAGGAAATTAAAATATAATTTGAGTGCATTTTTTTGCCTAACAAATTAGTAAAAAATAAAAAATTGTCATGTAAATGAAGGTATAGGAAAATAGACACACGTGTGTGTGTGTGTGTGTGTGTGTGTGTGTGTTCAGCTTGTTTGCAGTGTAAACTGGTACAGTTCTGGTAAGTATTGTGGCAATAATATATACTGGAACATTTAAAATATTCCTTACCTAGTAATTTCACTTCATCTCCAGGGAGGAAATAACCTCTAATTCTGACAAAGTGTGATGTATAAACTTATTCATCACAGCATTATTTATAATAAAGAAACATCATAAAGAGCCTAAATGAGTGGTAATAGTGAAATGTTTTTATCTATCTGATAACTACACAGCCATTTATAATTATGTCTATGAAGGAGTCAGAGAAACCAGATGTTAATCATAGGTACAAAATTTCAGTTATACAAATGGGCAGGTTATGGAGATCTAATATACTGCATGGTGACTATACTTAATAATGCTGTATTCTATACTTGAAAATATCTCAGATTTTACAAATAATAGAAACTATGTGAGGTGATGGATATGTTAATTATCTTGATTGTGATAATCACTTTGCAATGTATGCATAAATAAAACACCACCTTGTACACCTTAAATATATATAATTTTTATTTGTCAGTTATATTTCAAGAAAACTGGCAAAAATAAAATTATGTCTGTGAATAAAAGGGAAATTCTTTTGTTAAGTGAAATGTAAAAAGTAGAATATGTCACTATGATACAGATACAGATATCCATAAAAATATTTATATTTGTAGAAAAGTATTTATTTCTGGGTGGTAGAATTATGAGTAATTAATGTTTTTCTTTATTTCATTATTTTCTTGATATCCTACAGCTTTAAGTTTAATTGGAACAAAATTGCATGGAAAAGGGAACTGTTATTTGCCTAAGATGGGACAGGAAGTGTCAGTGTACCCACTCTGCTTGGATATAGAATAACTTCTAGACTATTCCTGGTTGCCTGATGGATTCTCTTATCTCTGTTATTATATATATATATATATATATATATCATCCTTTCGACCAAGAAACGTTCTCTTGATTGTCTGCTCCCCAAATTCCTCCATCATTCTTCTGAGTTCAAGCGTTATTTCATTTTAAAGTATTCCCTGGGACACCTGGGTGGCTCAGTTGGTTAAGTCCCTGCCTTCAGCTCGGGTCATGATCCCAGGGTCCTAGGATTGAGTCCCACATTGGACTCCTTGCTCAGCAGGGAGCCTGCTTCTCTGTCTGCCTCTGTCTGCCACTTTGCCTGCTTGTACTCTCTCTCTCTATCTCTGACAAATAAATAAATAAATAAAAATTAAAAAAAAAATAAAGTATTCCCTGACATTTCTCCTCTTTTTGTAGCTGGGGGCTACATCCTTTCTAGTGGTCCCATAGCACGTGGTACATAGATAAACGTGGCCTTAAAGTCTGGAGACACAGACAATATGCATAAATATTTATCAGTAGTACAGTCAAATACATATAAAGTAGTATCTACTTCCAGACTGGATGGCCATGCTATATATTAAAATAATTACTACTTTCTATTATAATCATTATCTTGTTTTTTCCATACTGTGACCCTTTTGAAGGCAATTCGTTTGTCTTTCTTATCTCTGTACTGAGCCTCATTTTACATGAAGTGGGTCCTTGGTAAATACTCATTGACTGCATGCATTATTTAATTGGCTTAAAATGTATTTTTTAAAAAGATTTTATTTATTTATTTGACAGAGAGACACAGCGGGAAAGGGAACACAAGCAGAGGGAGTGGGAGAGGAAGAAGCAGGCTCCCCATAGAGCGGGGAGTCCCAGGTGGGACTTTATCCCAGGACCCTGGGATCATGACCGGAGCTGAAGGCAGACCCTTAACGATGGAGCCATCCAGGCACCTGGAATGTATTTTTTTTAAAAAAGATTTTATTTATTTATTTGACAGAAAATGAGAGAGAGAAAGCACGAGAGGGAGATGGGTCAGAGGGAAAAGCAGACTCCCTATTGAGCAAGGAGCTCAATATGGGACTGGATCCTGGAACGCCAGGATTGTGACCTGAGCCAAAGGCAGTCGATTAACCAACTGAGCCACCCAGGCATCCTAAAATGTATTTTTTAAATGAAGTGCTGTTTACTGTCTCTGTTTATTAGTAGTTTAAAAATAGACTTTGAAACGTTCTAATCATCTCTTATCTTTTTAGCTGGAAGATGTCTAATCTCTTTGGTGTTTCCCTTTAGATTTGGCTATATTGGTTGAACTTCTCATCTCTTTTCAGTCTTAAATCTGTCTGGGCATGAAAACATAAAACAGAATTTAGCACGTTATTCTAGGCTTGGGTATGCTGCTCTTTTGTACAAAGGTTTTGCTTCTGAACTTTTGTAATGATGATCAGCATATGTAAATGAAAGCAGCATTCTGCCCTGCTCCCTACCCTCCAAGAACATTCCAAATCATACTTACTTATGATGGTATTTGTGAGGCTAGATTATGCCTTCTGGATGACACTTTTAAGATTTTTATCCTGATTTTTCTTTCAAGCTTTGTCATTGCCATCTATTGCCATGTAGTTTGCAGTTCTGTGTAGACCCTTGTGTAGAATCCTCCTAATAGTTTCCAGGAATGTTTGAAGTTGCATCTTAATAAAGCAGCAGGGAGGTGGGGAATGCCTGGGTGGCTTAGTAGGTTAAATGTCCCATTCTTGATTTTGGCTCTGGTCATGATCTCAGGGTTGTGGGGTCGAGCCCTACCCCACCCCTCCAGGCTCTGTGCTAGGTGTGGAGCCTGCTTAAGATTCTCTCTTTCCCTCTCCCTCTGCCATCCCCCCTTCATTTGCACTTGCCTTCTCTCTCACTCTCTCAAAAAAAAAAAAAAAAGGTGGGGGATATTTTCAAGATTTTTTTTTAACTTTATTTAAGCTTTATTTAAACATATAATGTAACCCCACCACCTTCTCCCAACCCCTCTTCCCCCCAACCCCTCAGTTTGTTTTATGACATTAAGAGTCTCTTTTGGTTTTTCTCCCTCCCGATCCCATCTTCTTTCATTTTTACTTTTCCTACCACCTTAACTCCCACCCCCGTTGCATCTCCACTTCCTCATATCAGGGAGATCATGTGGTAGTTCTCTTTCTCCAGTTGACTTATTTCGCTAAGCATAATACGCTCTAGTTCCATCCATGTCGTCGCAAACGGTAAGATTTCATTTCTTTTGATGGCTGCATAGTATTCCATCGTATATATATACCACATCTTCTTTATCCATTCATCTGTTGATGGACATCTAGGTTCTTTCCATAACTTGGCTATTGTGGACATTGCTGCTATAAACATTCGGGTACACGTGCCCCTTTGGATCACTACGTTTGTATCTTTAGGATAAATACCCAGTAGTGCAATTGCTGGGTCATAAGGTAGCTCTATTTTCAAGATTTTTTAAGTTTAAAAACCAAAACAAAAATTGATTCAACTTCTTTACCTTTCTTTTCCTGTTTTTGTTTTGGCCTGAATACACATCCTTCGATCTGTAACACCAAGTGGGTGTTTTTTCACTTACCCCAACCTCATCTCAAGTTCTGGTAATGTGGTTTAAGATTTTGGGTAATGATGTGGTTGACTGCTAGTTCATCATGACTTGGCTTGCTGCATTTTGAACTTTTGTCCAGTATAATTATGAGACTTAATATTAAGAATAGGGAAAACTTCTGGTGATTTATTTTTTGGTCTTCATTCTGATACCTAATCCAAGACCACCAGACATATAGCTAGTTTCCTTCAGGGCATTTTCTTGCTTATCTGTACCATTTTGTTGTTTTTTTAGGGGGAGATTTTATGTGGTTGGAATTTAATTGTCAGGATTTTAATTATTTCTGAATCTTTAGTAAGTACTTAGCAGGGTGTGCTCTGCTTGAGAAAGCTGTTATTTTTTTTTTCTTTGTCTATGACTTTTTCAGCAAGCAGCTAACAATTGAGTGGATCAGCACAACTTAATTTGGACACTACATTTTCACCAGAAAAGCACTTGATATATATCTAGATTTCATAGAATTTACAGTGGAAAAAAGTACTTCACACCCAAGTTATTCCAAATATATTTAAATGTTTTCTAATAGCTATACTGAGGATCAGTTTTTAAGTTTAAGTTAAGTGAATTACCATTAATTAAATTAAATATGATTAAAAAGTAACTAGACTTAAATGAAACTTTAAGTTAATTAAAATGAAATAAAATTAAATATTCAGTTTCTCAGTCACACTAGCCATATTTTAATACCCACGCATGGCTGGTAACTACAGTATAGGATAGGACAGATTTGGATGGGTTTGCTATAATTTTGAAAAATTCTGCTTATTGTTTTGCTAGCAAGCTTCTAACTTTTATAGTACATTTTTCAAAACTTACTTAGTATGTAATATTACTTTTCCTTTCAAGTAATTTCAAGTCAGAATGATCACACTGTGGTTCAAGTGGCATTATGTTCTTTGCTTTTGCACTTTCAGGGTCCTTCAAGTTGCTGTCTGAAAATGCATTCCTTGAGCTGGCATATATTATCAATTGCCCATGAAACTGTATTTATACTACGGAATGGCATTTTCATCTACTGACTAGATGACTAGTTATGCTCCCAATTTGGGCGCATACATGCTTGCATTGTTTGCTTATATATTCTGGTGTCAATTGCATACTCAGAATGTGCCAGAAGAATTTAAAAGGCCAATGTTAGATAATTTTTATAGATGGCATTTCTCAGGCCTTCAGGCTCCTTGATAATATTTACTTACAATGAATGCATATGTACTTTTGGAGATTTAGTGTGGAATTTACTCTGTATGTTTATACTGTTATTCTGTGAAATGAGTCCAATCTACCTGTCATGTTGATTGTTGACTAAGGGTATTTGGGGGTGTGCATGTGTGTGTGTGTCTAAACTTTGCACTACTTTTAAATTAACACTATTTCCTTTGATCCAGGGGATTCTAGATGTCTCTATGATTGAAATCTGTGTGTGGCTTTATTCCAGCAGAATAATTTTAAAGCCTTGTAGATTGTAAAAAATACCAAGTTCAGATTGATTAGCCATTTATTTATTCTTTCATTTATCGTACATGTATGGGGTACCAATTGTGTTCAGAATAACGTAATATCTAAGGATTCATGACCTCTTTCTCCAAGTAACTGATATTTTCACTCACATATTCTGTTTTACTGTGGTTTGTCTGGTAAAATATTAGACATGGGAGCCATAACACTACATTAGTTGGCCATCTTGGCTCAGAGAATCATCCATCTGCTCTTGTCAGAATGTAAACGATGTGAAAACGAAAGAAAACTAAACAGTGTCATTGAGCTTTGTTCATCACTCCCTCACTAAATGGTCGAGTGTCCATGGAAAAATCACTTAACCTTTTTATTTCTCATTTGCCTATATAGAAGGATGATGGTAAATATCCTATTCACCACCCTAGCCAATTTTAAAGGTCAATTGAAAGGATCAAATAAGCCTTGCCTGTGACTGAATAGTTTGTGTCAGGACAAAGGGAATATGGTGCTGGGACTTGTGGGGAATGGAGGGTATACTATAGATGGAATGATTAAATTTGCAGCAGCTGCAACAGGCTGGCTGTGGGGTAGAAAAAGAGGAAAGGACAAGCCATGTGCAGCCATGAGGAGAATAATAGAATTTTTGGATGTTCTATGTCCCTGTGTCTTCTCCTGGCTTCAGTGAGGTACAAAGAGCATGCTGGCTTCCATTTCCTGGGCTTCCCAGAAAGTAGAATTTGAGGCACAAGTATGAGTGCTTTATTGGGGAGCAATATCCTAGGGAGTAGAAGTAAGAGGTAGAGGGTTAGCAGAGCAGGAAGGTGGATGCATTGTAAAATTATCCGTGGCTATGGGTGGCTGTTGCTCCTTCCTATGGGACCATTGGAGAAGATAGATGACCTGTTACAAGACCTTATCTGTCAGCGATTATCACCTGTTGGTTGAAGGTCACTCCATGAGATGTCCAACACCTCCTGCATTTCTGGGTTGTTATGGTGGATGCCGAGCAGGTCCTGGGCTGTCCTGTTTTAGTGCAACACAACTCAAAGTGTAATCCATGGATGGCATCTTCATGATAAGTACAGAAATTGAAAGGAAGTATTTAGAAACTTACAGAGCATTTTGACTGAGTAATTTTTTTTTTTTTAAGATTATTTATTTATTTATTTGTCAGAGAGCGCAGGAGCGAGCACAGGCAGACAGAATGGCAGGCAGAGGCAGAGGGAGAAGCAGGCTCCCCGCCGAGCAAGGAGCCCGATGTGGGACTCGATCCCAGGACGCTGGGATCATGACCTGAGCCGAAGGCAGCTGCTTAACCAACTGAGCCACCCAGGCGTTCCTTGACTGAGTAATTTTAAGTCTGTTGAATCTAACAGTAAAACAACTGGGCTTGTCTTTTTGTATACTTTTTTTTTTTTTCCAGCTCACTTTTCTAGCAATTCTGTTGTATGGTATTTTACAAAGTGTCAGTCACCAATGGATTGGGGGAAGTTGATTCTTCACCAAAGATAGCTTGAAAATGACTGCCTAGTTTTAAACAGGAAATCCCTGTGTGGGAGACAAGAGGTGCCCCATGCAGGCAAGAAGTGACAGCAGGTCTCACCTGGTGAGGTAATTCAGACCCCACACAGAGCTGGTCACTGTAGAGGTGTCTGGAACAAGTGGCCAAAGTCCCCAGAGAAAAGTGAGGCAGGGAGGATTTGAATGGAGATTAAGAGGTGTTGATACAGTGGTCTGGATGACTTAGAACATTAGTTCTAAATTTTTTGGTTTCAAGATTTTTTGGTTTCAGGATGCCTTCATAGTGTTAAAAACTATTTAGGTTCCCAAGACCTTTTATTTGTGTGAGTTATTATCTACTAGTAGTTACCATATTAGAAATTAAAAAAAAATTCCTGGGATTTTACCTTTATTAAAAGAATATTACACGGTGCCTGGATGGCTCAGTGAGCTAAGCATCTGTCTTTGGCTCAGGTCGTGATCCTGGGATAGGGTCCTGGGATCCAGCCTCACTTCTGGCTCCCTGCTCAGTGGGGAGTCTGTTTCTTCTTTTCCCTCTGCCCCTACCACCCACTCATGCTCTCTCTAATAATTAAATAAATAATAAAAAAGAAGAAATTTAAAATATATATTTATAAAATTACTTAATATAGCAAAATATCTATTCTATTACAGAGTAATTTTTTTTAAAGATTTCATTTTATTTATTTATTTATTTTAAAGATTTTTATTTTATTTATTTGTCAGAGAGAGAGGGAGAGAGAGCGAATGAGCACAGGCAGACAGAGAGGCAGGCAGAGGAGAAGCAGACTCCCCGCTGAGCAAGGAGCCCGATGCGGGACTCGATCCCAGGACGCTGGGATCATGACCTGAGCCGAAGGCAGCCGCTCAACCAACTGAGCCACCCAGGCGTCCCATACAGAGTAATTTTTAATGATAGTACTGTAATATAAAATATAATATTTGATTACATTCTCTAAAACAACAATTATTTAATGAGAATGGTGGGATTGTTTTATATTTTATCAAATCTCTTTCAGTTTGGCTGAGTAGTAGATAGCTGGGTTCTCATATGTGCTTCTGAATTCATGTATTGTTATAATGTATATTTATCTAATGGATAATTATTAAGCACTTGCCGTGTACCAATTACTGTCATAAATACTGATGATACAGGCATGAAGATCCCATTCTCTTCCATTTGGATTTTAAAGTTTAGAGGGGAGAAAGTAAACAAAAAATAAGAAATGACAATAAGGTGTGGAAAGAGTCCTAATCGAGGCAATGTCCTGAGGGGCTAGGTGAGAGTGAACCTTTATTCAAAGCAGGAATTGGGTTTGGGGAGTGACAGATTATGTCATAGTTTAGTATAATTATATTTAAATTTTAAGTAGGTAGAGGCATCATAATTTTGGTGGAAAATGAGAAGTGTTCACATTTCACTAGCCCTAGGCTGGTAGAGTGAGACAAGAAGAATTTTGGAAGCAGAAAAGTGCTTAAAAACAAGTGAACAAACAAAAAACCCCAACTACTGGAAAGAAGTGCTGAGGAAGATTGTAGCATAGAGCATTAAGGCAAAGAGAAAAGAAAAGACAACCAGAAATTATTACATAAAGAAAGTACCAGAGCTGGCCCAGACTTGGGTATGAGGACATTAAAAAAAACTTTTATGAGGCTACGGGGATTTTAAAAACTAGGACAAGACAGATGTCATGTATAATTTATTAGTTAGAGTGGATATAAAATTGCAGGGTAGGAGAGTCAGGTGTGGAAAAAAGGTGCCCCAGCAAAAGTTAATGTGCTAAAGCAATATGCTTTCAAAGTCAGTTCGTCAAGATTATTGAGAATAATGGGAGGAACAGTGGACAACTGTAGTTAGAATTTATGGGATTGTAATAAAAAAGAGGAGAAAAAGGAAAGCTAGAATTTTTTGTTGTGGCAAAAATGTTGAAGCTTATAAATGTTTGAAAGAACAGAGAGGTGATCTAGCCTGCAGGGTAAAACACGTTTTTAGTAAAGAAGAAAGGAAATAAGGCAAAAAGAAACAATGACCATTGGAGACTCTTCACCTTGAAATTTATTTTTAGTTAAACAATTCTGTTGTCATAAAAAATTCCCCAAAAGATTAATTTTAAATACTTTTATTATAAAGTAATCCATTCTCATTATAACACATTTAGGAAATGTAGGAAAAATCAACCATAGTTTCACCACTTAATTTTTTTTTTAATTTTATTTATTTATTTGACAGAGAGAGATCACAAGTAGGCAGAGAAGCAGGCAGAGAGAGAGAGAGAGAGAGGGAAGCAGGCTCCCTGCCAAGCAGAGATCCCGATGCGGGACTCGATCCCAGGACCCTGAGATCATGACCTGAGCCGAAGGCAGCGGCTTAACCCACTGAGCCACCCAGGCACCCTCACCACTTAATTTTAACATTTAACATTTTTTTCCTGGGGTTTTTGTTTTTGTTTTTTCAGTGTGTGCTTGCCCTTGTTTTGACTTTGGTAAGATGTTGATAAAACCATCTAATTGGATTTTATTTGATCCTAGGACAAAATTCTAAACACAAATGCTTTGTAAAATCTTTTTTTTTTTTTAAAGATTTTATTTATTTGACAGACAGAGATCACAAGTAGGCAGAGAGGCAGGCAGAGAGAGAGAGAAGGAGAAGCAGGCCCCCCCGCTGAGCAGAGAGCCCTATGCGGGGCTCAATCCCAGGACCCTGGGACCATGACCTGAGCCGAAAGCAGAGGCTTTAACCCACTGAGCCACCCAGGTGCCCTGTAAAATCTTTTTATAAACAAAAGCTATGAGAGTCAAATGGAATTATGTATGAGTTGCTTTGCATAGATCACCATATTTGTGCAAAGCTTTATAGAAACAATTTCAGGTGCTCAATCTTGAACAAGTTTAGTTTATGCTAGTATGCCAGGAGGAATTTTCTAGTGAGCTGTGGTAGGGTCTTAGCCCTTCTGGGATGCTATAAGAAAATACTAAGGACTGGGTAGTTTTTAAACAACATATATTTCTCACATTTCTGGAGACTAGGAAGTCCAGGATCAAGGAACCAGCATGGTCAAATGAGGGCCCTCTTCCTGGTTCATAGGTTTACTCATTGTGTCTTCATATGGTGGAAGGGGGCTATATGAGGCCTCCTTTATAAGCTTATTGATCTCATTCATGAAAGCCTTGCTCTCATGACCTAATCATCGCACAAAGGCCCCACCTCCTAATACTGTCACACTGGGCATTAAATGGATTTAAACATGTGATTGATGGGTTGGTTGATTGATTTTAGACAGAGGAAAGTGGGAGGAGAGAGAGAGAAAGAGAGATAAGAGGGCCAGAGGGGGAGGGAGATGGAAAGAATCTCAAGTAGACTCTGTGCTCAGTGGGGACCCATATGTGAGGCTCGATCTCACAACCCTAAGATCACCACCCTAGCAGAAACCAAGAGTTGCCACTTAACCAACTGAACCACCCAGACACCCTTGAACTTTTCAGTTTTGAGGGACACAAGCACTCAGACCATAGCAGGCAGTGTATGTGGAGTAGGTGTAATGTCTGGAGTTTCCTTTGGTAGAGTTCATGGGTACTTTATGGAAAATCAACAGTTTTATGTACTATCCTTTTATCCTGTCTGTTTGGTAACAGCTTTTAGATCTATGCTTCTAGAGAAAGGACAGATGAAAAGTTCATCAACTCTCTGATTGTAGCATAAAGAACTGATTCTGGTTGGGATAGGAATCAACTCTAAGCTCTGATCTCTTATTTCAAGAGATCTTTTTATTTTAAAATCATCACATCTACATCTGTCCACCCTTCACACCTCTCTGTTCCCTGGAGAGAACTAGATTCACTTGATGATATCCTATATACACTTTTGAATGTTTTTCTCGCCTTAGGGTAGTTCCACTTTAGGAGAAGTGTACTTTTTTCTCTGAATTCTCATTTTAATTCCCAGTGATATGCATACTCTAAGATCCGAGTTCAGTCTGAAAAGAGTTATAATGTGTGATGATACTAGACCCACTCTTATTATGCATTTTATTTTGAATCCAATATATTTAGCACAGTGTCTGGATGGGCAGGAACACAATAAAATACTTATTGAAAGTGTAAGAGTTTTAGTGTTCTCTTGTGAAAAATGCCAAATGAATTTTTTTTTTTAAAGATTTAATTTATTTATTTGACAGAGAGAGATCACAAGTAGGCAGAGAGGCAGGCAGAGAGAGAGAGGGGGAAGCAGGCTCCCTGCAGAGCAGAGAGCCCGACACGGGGCTCGATCCCTGGACTCTGAGGTCATGACCTGAGCCGAAGGCAGAGGCTTAACCCACTGAGCCATCCAGGTGCCCCTGCCAAATGAATTTTGTAGAAGTTTTCTTTTGAACTCGGATTCTGGACTTTGTGTCTGACCTTGTTGCAGCCTAAGTTTCTAAGAGGGTTTCTGAAACCCTAGTGTGCATTAAAGTAACCCGGGCACTTGTTGAACACATAGACTCTTGAACCACACTACACAGATACTCACTAGGTGGGGTCTAGCCATCTGCATTTTTAAAAAATTTATTTCTTTATTTAACAGACAGAAATCACAAGTAGGCAAAGAGGCAGGCAGAGAGAGAGGAAGGGGAGCAGGCTGACCTGAGCTCAAGGCAGAGGCTTTAACCCACTGAGCCACCTAGGCGCCCCACCATTTGCATTTTTTTTTTAAAGATTTTATTTATTTATTTGATAGACAGAAATCACAAGTAGGCAGGGAGGCAGAGAGAGAGGAGGAAGCAGGCTGTCCACAGAGCAGAGAGCCCGATGCGGGGCTCGATCCCACGACCCTGGGATCATGACCTGAGCCGAAGGCAGCGGCTTTAACCCACTGAGCCACCCAGGTGCCCCCCATTTGCATTTTTTACAAGGGCTTGCAATGTTTGTATAGAAGATGGTCATATGATTACAGTTTGTAAAAAAAAAAAAAAACTGTTAGAGGTTCAGGAAGATAAGGCAGATCTAGCTTAGATCTGTATTTTCCTTAATTTGGTTAAGTTCTATTTCAGGCAGCTCTCCTAGATGGCTGCTTTTATGAAATAGTCTTATGGTAGTCTTTAGATCGTAGGTCTAAAATGAGATCTAAAAGACTGTCTTGTTTTAGTGTCACATGCAGAAATTAACAGCTTGTCATAATCTCCATGACGTCAGATCTTACCTGATTAAACAGTTGACCATTGATTTAAAAATGAAATTCTTTAGCAGCATTTCATGATCATGCCCTCATAGAGGAAGGACTAGTCAACCCCTTAAAAAAAACTGCCTTTGGCTGGTTAAGAAAAGATTGATATATGTTTGACAGTTCAATGCCCCTTCTTTAAGAATTTGTGCACCTGTGGTTAGGCTTGGAGTCACCCTTAACACTTCAAGTGGGGGTGTCATTGTTGCATTTGCTTCCAGTGTTCTCTGAGTCTTCCTGGGACTCTCTGATCTGTGTTCCTAGATGCTCCCTGTCCTAAGTAGCTGTCAAGGCAGCTTCTCTTCTGAGGCACCATGCTGTTTGATAGTATCAAGAAGTATGTGGCTGAAAGGGGACTCAGGGTAAAGAGTCTGGCCGCTGAATTGCCACTTGCAGCATATGTCACTTTGCCACTGAGTGATTAAAATCGCCTCAGTGACTTCTGCACGAAGATAGAAAATAGTACAGAGCGTCTGAAAAAATGTTAATGTTATTTGGGACCTGGTAAGTAAATCTATTCTTTTACATGCCACTACAATATGAATATAATTTTGAACTTCAACTCCCCAAACAACCAACTGAGCCAACTCCCCGATTTCCAGACTTTCAAATGGAATGATATTTATAAGAATGCAGAAAAAGGATTACTATATACATGAGGGTTTTAAGTTATTATTTGAGTTATTCTTGTTATCTGGAGACCTACATATGTTAATAAGCCTTACTCCATTTACCTGGCTGTCAAGTTCTATGGCTCAGTTGGTGGAGGAGAGAGGGGGCCGTTAGAATCCCTCCTAGCCCGTCTCCACATCTACATTTCCACACTCCCTCTTATGGAGTGACATATTTTTTGGAGACTGTGGAAGCAAGTATGAAAATACATGTCTCAGACTCTTCCTTTTGTCTTTCACCAGAGCCAGCTGCTGGTGAAAACTAGATATTCTGGCCAGTAATTCTAGGCTTTAAATTTTCAGTGGCACATCTCCATAAATAGGGTCTGTGATTACTTAGCACTATCCATGTGGGGATGTCACAGTGCTGGGTGTCATACTGAAAAACTGCTGAATATGTTAGCCCTATTCTCCAACTTGGGCTGTGGTAGACATGAAGATGTGCTCCCCAGAGGTGCTCTAAGGAAGGACTTTCTGTCCATTTGGAAGAGGGAGGTGGGCACAATGCCTCTAGCTGCCTGTTCTTTTCAGGTTTTCCTTGGCTGCAAAGACCTGTACGCTTTACTCAGTCATGCCCTTCCCAGGGCAGCCCACATTGAATGAACTAGGAAAGCAGTTAGAGGCTCAGACATTTCAACTCACTATAGGATGGCTCTCATGGGCAGTGCTTACTCTGGAACCTCCTGCCAGGGTGGGCAAGACTTCCTTGGGTCTGCTTCACCTGTGACTTTTTTCTCTGCTCAGTCTTGCTTCTTCCCTTTCTTCTGATCCTTTATGTAAATTTTAAACTCAAACACTATTTCGGTGTCTGTGCTTGGAGAACCCAACCTGTGATGTGGCTTCTTTTGATTGTACAGGTTTTAAATATATTTCTGCCTTAATTTTTTGTTTTCTTGGCTGGTTTAGAACTCAAGTAGGGAAAATGTGGTGCCATTTCCAGGCTCCCTTAGCATCCAATAGTGGAAATAATTCAGTTGAGGCAAGAAGAAGAGAACTTTTATTCCAATAATTGTGTAGCTTAGAGAACAGAAAATATGGACGGCATCAAGTGACTCTGAGTGGGGTTCCCTATGAGTAACTGGCACTACGGATATACTGTCAGAGGTTAATATATTTCCTCACCCTTATTTTTTTTTCTCACTCTTAAAAATAAAAACATAATTTCCTGTCTTGACATATGTAAAACACTGAAAGAACCTTACTTTCAAGGAGAAGGAAAATATAGTTTATGATTATGTGGGCTTCCTAAGAGAGCAAACATATTCCAGATTACCAAAGAAGGGTTAAATAACCCCAATTTCTGTTGAATACACAAATGCATTCTTGGCTTAAAGCATAAAAGATTGCTAACATTCTGATTTCTCATACCATTAGGTGAATTACCAAAATAGTGTCAAAAGCATTTCTGTGAAGAATCCCCACCTTCATGTGCAGTGCCATACCAAAGCAGTTCTAAGCTAGTAATCATGAAAAATTAACAGTGGCTTCTGATGAGCACAGAATAAATAGAACATGACTTTTGTAATATAGAACTACTGTTTCAGTGGTGATGCTACTGAAAGGAGCTATTTCACATAAGATTTTTCTTTAGAATGTAGCCTATGTTGTCTTGTAAATTAAACTTGGGATCATAATGGGATATTCCATCAAGGGAATGGGAACAAAGAGTTTTATCTGGGAAGGTTCCAGCTTTGGGAAGGTTTTCCTTGGAAAAATTGGGAGAAATCAAATACATGTTCAGTAAGCCAGATCAACTAATTTAACCCTGGAACTCAAAACAATGACAGATGTCACAGTCAGCATTCATATTCAGCTAGTTTTTTTATTTTGTTTAAATCAGTGGTTCTCAACCTTATGAGAATATGAAAATAGATTCTATTAAAGAAACAGAGAAAATGAAACAAGATGGGATCAGGAGGAAGAAAAACCGTAATAGACTCTTAATCTCACAAAACAAACAGAGGGTTGCGGGGGAGGGGGCAGGGGGACAGGGAGAGGGTGGCTGGGTTATGGACATTGGGGAGAGTATGTGCTATGGTGAGTGCTGTGAACTGTGTAAGCCTGACGATTCACAGACCTGTACCCCTGGGGCAAATAAAACATTATACGTTAATAAAAAATAATAAAATAAAATAGGAAAGAAAAACAAAAGAAACAGAGAAAGGGAAAACTGGCCTTATTTAAAAACCAGTCTACAGCGTTTCCCAAAGAACATAAATACACAAAGTTTAGAACAGGGCAATGACTAGGCCATGCCTTAACCACAAAAATGATTAATACTCCATTCTCATTTTTAACAACCTTGCTTTCTGAGTGATTTTGGTTCTTTATCAATGATAGCTCTGCTCTGATCTTTCTGCCTCTTGGATGAAGATAATTGAGATACTCAATCACTGACTGTCCCCATTTCTTGATGTCATATAATCCAGCACAATCTCCTGTTTTCCTCAGCTGTTTAAAAAGTCGCCCAGTTTCCGGGGCGCCTGGATGGCTCAGTGGGTTAAAGCCTCTGCCTTCGGCTCAGGTCATGGTCCCAGGGTGTTGGGATGGAGCCCCGCATTGGGCTCTCTGCTCAGCAGGGAGCCTGCTTCCTCCTCTTGCTCTCTCTGCCTACTGATCTCTGTCAAATAAATAAATAAATAAATAAATCTTAAAAAAAAAAAAAAGTCACCCAGTTTGAAGCTCTCCTAAAATCCCCTGTGTTGAAAAGCTCCCAGAATTCTTCTAGGGTCTCCCCTGCTGCAGCAAGCTAAGTAAACCCAACTTGTCGTGTCTGCAGGTTTTGTCTCGGTCATTTTTGCTTGATGGACTTTGACACCTGCCTGCACATTAAAATCACCTGGAGAGCTTTTAAAACTCTTGATACTCAGGCTATACTCTAGAGCAATTAAATTAGAATTCTTGGGGTTTAGGGCTGGGCAGAATAATTTTGAAAGCTTCTCAAATGATTTCAATGTGCAGCCAAGGTTGAGAACCACTGGTTTCAGTGATTCTATCAGAGGTGGAGAAAGCACCAGTTAATAGCTGGAAGTTACTTGCAGCCCTGTGATTTCAACCCTGATACAGTTTACTTTGGCTCTGCTTGTTGATGCTTGTGAAGTTGTCTTAATCTATTGGAGGGAGGCAGCCTGATGAGCTGGAAGAAATGCCTTCTTGATGATATTCATGATTAGCCTGGAAGAAGGTAAAGAAAGATATTGACAACATTCATACTTGGTTCTTGGAGTGAAAGTAAATGAGATTATTTGAAGGGTTCTTTCAGTACCACTGAAATAGCAAGAGGTAGTATATTCTCTTTTCACATTATCTTGTGGACCATCTAGATAATGTCTTTTTTTTTAAAGATTTATTTATTTTTTTATTTATTTGACACACACACACACACACACACACACACAGAGGTCACAAGTAGGCAGAGAGGCAGGCAGAGAGAGAGGGGGAAGCAGGAGGCCAGATGTGGGACTTGATCCCAGAACCCTGGGATCATGACCTGAGCTGAGGGTAGAGGATTAACCCACTGAGCCACCCAGGTGCCTAGATAATGTCTTGATTTAACTATTGCTTTCTTTAATCTGTTCTTTTAGAACTGATGGTTTAACATTTAAATATGTTTGTTTCTAAGTATTTCTGTTAACAATGTAAATTAATTTCTCCTGCAGGGCAATAGTAATTATGCCATAGAGGTTTAAGGAGGAGCATCTGTAACATTTATATTAATATGCTGTAATATAATGCTTAATTAACTCGTGTTTGCCATGTGTAGGATTTAATATACTGGAGAAGAATTGGTGACAGAGGCAGAGAAACAAAACAATCAGTTCTATAGAATATGCCTCAAGCTAGAACACTAAGATAAAACCAGACACACTTTTTCCTTTTTAGTTTTGTTAAGGCTTATGGAACAGCCTTGTTTCTGGTGTATTGGACTCTTCTCCACATAGAGCTGACTTGACCAACATCGTAGATGTGGCCTTTCTTGATTAGGTATTTTGGGTTTTGAATATATAATACCAAATACTTGATATTTACCTGAAGACAATGCTGCCTGTGCAAGGAGGTGGACCGAAGCATGTGATACTACAGCTAGCAAAGCTATATTTATGCTTCACCTGGAAATGGAAGTGACCGGCAGTCTCAAGGACAAAATAGAATGGTCAGTTATCCCAACAGAGCTGCAAGAGTCGAGCAAGAGAGGCAAGGGGTGAGGAGACCATCATGGCTTATAATTTTTTTCCCACAAGGAAAATTTATCTTTCTTACCTTTGAGGTTCGAAATAACCCAGCTTTTTAAAAAATAATTTAAAAAAATTTTAAAAAAACATATAATATATTATTAGCCCCAGGGATACAGGTCTGTGAATCACCAGCGAAACAACCCAGCTTTAACTCTGCTCCCTGAGGACCGTGTTGGAACTGAGGATTAGTGGATGGATTTGGATGTACCTTTGGATTGCTAACAGCTGTTGTTGTGTTATGGCTAAACTGGACACTGGCCGATGTCGACCTGTGTTTCATAGAAAATTTTCTACCTATGTTTCTCTCCAATGTCATCACATCTGAGAATCTAAGCCATGTTGTCTCTCATTTCATGAGCCCATGAGCAGATGACCATGGCTTTATCGAAGTGCTTGGGTGATGTCATGAAACCAACCCATAAACAAGTTGACACATACTATTGCAAACTTGATTAGCCGTGTAAGCAAATGTCTGAAAGTATTCCTACTTTTATAGAGCTAGAGGGAGTGTTCTTTTCATTATTTTTCTTTTGTACTCATGGGCCTATGGAAAGCGTCCCTGGTAATGCATGTACCTGAGACTATGTGCTTTAAGGTTCACGAACTTCCCTCTTTTCTTTATTCATTTTCAAGAGTCTAGGCTCTCAGAATTAGGTTCTTGAGGTGTCAAAGACACCTCAAGGGCCAGAGACAGCTAGAAACTCTGGGAAGGGAGGCTGGGACTGCTGGCCTGGTAGCCTAAGCCTGTTTAAGGGAGTGAGGGAGTTAGGGAGTGAGGGATGAGGGGATGAGGAAGAGAGAAACCCTTTCAATGGTTCTCAGCCCTGGTCACATATTAAAATTTCCTAGGCACCTTTTTTTTGTTGTTGTTGTTAGAGAGAGCAAGCACAGGCAGCAGAGTGGCAGGCAGAGGCAGAGGGAGAAGCAGGCCCCCCGCCGAGCAAGGAGTCTGATGTGGGACTCGATCCCAGGATGCTGGGATCATGACCTGAGCTGAAGGCAGTCGCCCAACCAACTGAGCCACCCAGGCGTCCCTCTCCTAGGCACTTTTAAACATTACTGGTGCACTGACCATCCACAGAGAATGGGAATTAATAAGTCAGGGATAGGGCTGTGGCTGAAGGGTTCCAGAGGTTCCATGCTCAGGTTTGGCAGCTCCTGAATTCAGGACTGGGAGAAGCTGGTACCTCCCATCTACAGTAGACACAAACTCCTGAGGGAGTCCGCATGCTAAAGTGGGAAGGTTGTTCCAGGAAACTGGATTCTCTTTTTTTTTTTTTTTAAGATTTTATTTATTTATTTGGCAGAGAGAGACACAGCAAGAGAGGAAACACAAGCAGAGGGAGTGGGAGAGGGAGAAACAGATTTCCCACAGAGCAGGAAGCCTGATGTGGGGCTCGATCCCAGGACCCTGGGATCATGACCTGAGCCAAACGCAGATGCTTAATGACTGAGCCACCCAGGCACCCCTAGGAAACCTGATTCTTAAATGAGCGTCACCAGTAATAAGCACTTCTACTCCAGGCTATTCCAAATCTTTGACTTATAGTTTCTTTGTATATAAAGTTAAGATGTTTGACCTTGGCCTCTTGGTCATGGTCAGAGGTCAACTCTTTGAGTTGAGCCTCATTAAAAAAAAAAAGTTACATATTTCTAGCGTACATACTAGCCCCCCCGCCCCTCAGATAAATTAGTATACACAGATAAAGTGTTACCAGGGCTAAATTAGTCTAGAAGTTTTGAAATAATTTAATTTTAATTTATAATCAGTATTTAAATAAGTTCTAACATTGGTAGAATTAGTTCGCTATCTCGAAGTGAGGTTCTGAATGTATGAATTCTTGAATTTTATCTCTTCCAAAAATAGTGGGAGTTAAAATAAATGATCACATAATCCAAATGACTGTTCCATAAGGTAGAGGATATTACAGTGACAGTTTTTGCAATTTTAGATATTCAATTATAGATGATTTTTAAAGTTGGTTTCTTCTTCAGCATCTGAATATACTTTATTTTGAGAGGTTTTAGATCTGTTGATTTTCATATAGAGAAGGATAGGAGGAGGGTGCCATTTAGATCATTATATTAGCACTCATTACACATTTGTATCAGTTTTTTTTGTTGTTGTTTTGTTTTTAGTCATGTCTTTAAGAACAGAGAAAAAGCAATTTGACCTTTATTTTGGAGAAGGATGGGCGTGGGGGTGCTGAGTATCCTTCTGCTTTTCCTTGTCAAACAGAAGAAAAAAAAAGCTTTAAAAATAACCCACCAATTTTCAACCATTATATTTTAAGCCACAGGAGCTTGTGAGTTTTCTTTCATCCTGGTTCTATCACATAACCAGAAAAATTACACAGCATCTCCCCGAAAGAGATCTAGCTGGAAAGCAATTCAAACAAAAATATATTACCGAAATGTGATTGTTCGGTGTATCATTATAACAGTTACTCATCTTTGCCCCTCAATCTACAGTTTTCTCACTCCTCTTCTCTCATTATCTTTTACGTGTCTATGCTTTTCCAAAGGATGTGTGTGGCAGAAAGAGTGGTCATGAGACAATGACCCCTGGGGAAGGATGTTCAAGGAATTTATTGGACTTAAATGTCACTGAATAGTATCCATGACACCTCTGCAGATAGAAGGCGTTTACTTTTGTTCTCTTCCCTCCCCTTTTGATTTGCATCCCTGGAAGGAAAGCTATGTTCAGGATTAAAAAGACTTTATTTTTATGCTGGACCAATAATAACAATTTGTCTTTTTGAAGGTGAGCAGTGTTCCTTCAGGTCAACTGTCATTACAGCACACCTTTTAGTACTTGCTTTTTGTTGGTCCAGATTTCCAGTGAAAAATATGGTGTCTATTTGGCACATCATATGATAATAGGACAGAATATTTAAAATCTGGATTGTGTGGGAAGATAAGGGAATGTGGTACTTTAATGCAGCAGTTACTTATTACTGTGTAAGAAACCACATGAAATAGTAGTCATTTTTTCCCCCTTGTGGGTAAATAATTTGGGCTGGCCTCAGCTGAGTGGTCCTTCTGCTGATCTCTCTGGGGTTTCCTCATGTGGCTACAGTCTGCCTCTCTGTAGGACTAGATAGTGTAAGAGGGTCTCACTGACATGTCTGACAGTTCACATTGACATTGGCTATTGGCAGTTGTCTGGGGGTCTAAACTGGGACAACTCATCTCTGCCCCATGTTGTCTCTTATCTTCTAATTGATGATAGTGGGCTTTTCATGGTCATTTCAGGGCAACATTGCAAGAGGACAAGAAGAGAAGCTGCAAAATCTTTTGTTGTGTAGGATTTCGAGCTCCCACAGCATAGGCTTGCCCACATTCATGGGCTGGGGAAATACATGCCATTTCTAGTGGGAGGAGCGACAAAGTCACATTACCAAAGGACATGCAGACAGAAGTTTGAGGGATTTTTGTAGCCACCTTTGCATGCAACCTGTCATAATCTTTCCTCTGGAAATAATAATTTATTTTATATATAATTTTTATAATTATAAATATAATATTTATATATAATATATAATTTATAATTATAATTAAATTAATATAATATAATATTTTATAAATAATAATTTATTTATTTCCCTTCCACATGAAAATACACTCACCCCTCCCACAAAAATCTTATATTCATATGGTATCATCCTTGCTGTCCAGAGTATCATCATCTAAATCAGGCCATGTGTAGATGAGGTTGTTTTGGTGCAACTCCTTGGTTATGACTCCTTGATTATGATGCAGCATACAATGGTAAGACTGGATGAGGATAACTGTAATAGACATTTGCATCCAGAGAGGAAGAATGAGAACACACAGCTGTCACCTGCCCATGGAAATTCTGAAATCAAACCAGGCACATGTTGCCAAGTTTCTCTATTCTAGGGGCTGAGAATATTCCTTGATTAGAGATTAGTTCAATCCCATTGATTTGATTCTCCATTGTTTTCAGCTCTTGGATCGATCCTCTGAGATCTTCCCTTTTCTATAAGAAATGGCCTGTGGATTCTGAGGCCCATGAGCGTTTTTTTCACTTTGAATTACATAGTTCCTTTTAGTATAAACTAAAGATGCTTTTTCTAGTACAACTCTCTGAAAAACTTTGTGCATTTCCTGTGAATCTTTTTTTTATTATGTTATATTAGTTACCATACAGTACATCATTAGTTTTTGATGTAGTGTTCCATGATTCATTGTTTGCATATAACACCCAGTGGTCCATGCAATCTGTGCCCTCCTTAATAACTATCACCAGGCTCACCCATTCCCCATCCACCTCCCTTCTAAAACCCTCAGTTTGTTTCCTGGAGTTCATAGTCTCTCATTGTTCATCTCCCACTCAGATTTACCCCCCTTCATTGTCCCCTTCCTTCTCCTAATGTCCTTCATGCAATTCCATATAAGTGAAACCATATGATAATTGTCTTTTTCTGCTTGATTTCTTTCACTTAGCATAATCTCCTCCAGTTTCATCCATGTGGATGCAAATATTGGTTATTCATCCTCTCTGACAGCTGAGTAATATTCCATTGTTTATATGGACCACACCTTCTTTATCCATTTGTCTGTTGAAGGGCATCTCAGCTCTTTCAACAGTTTGGCTATTGTGGACTTTGCTTCTATGAACATTGGGGCGCATATGGCCCTTCTTTTCACTACATCTGTATCTTTGGGGTAAATACCCAGTAGTGCAATTGTTGGGTCATAGGGTAGCTCTATTTTTAACTTTTTGAGGAACCTCCACACTGTTTTCCAAAGTGGCTGTACCAACTTGCATTCCTACCAACAGTGTAAGAGGGTTCTCCTTTCTCCATAACTTCCTCAACATTTGTTGTTTCTTGCCTTGTCCATTTTCGCCATTCTAATTGGTATAAAGTGATATCTCAGTGTGGTTTTGATTTGAATTTCCCTGATGGCTAATGATGATGAATACTTTTTCATGTGTGTGTTAGCCATTTGTATATCTTCTTTGGAGAAATGTCTGTTCATTTCTTCTGACCACTTTTTGAATTATTTGTTTTTTGGATATTGAGTTTGAGAAGTTCTTTATAGATTTTGGATATCAGCCCTTTATCTGCAGTGTCATTTATGAATATCTTCTCCCATTCTGTGGGTTATCTCTTTGTTTTGTTGACTGTTTCCTTTCCTGTGCAGAAGTTTTGATTTTGATGAAGTCCCAGAAGTTCATTATCACTTTTGTTTCCCTTGCCTTTGGAGACATGTCTTGAAAGAAGATGCTGTGGCCAATGTCAAAAAGAGGTTATTGCCTATGTTCTCCTCTAGGATTTTGATGGATTCCTGTCACACATTGAGGCCTTTCATCCATTTTGAGTTTATCTTTGTGTTTGGTGTTTCCTATGAATCTTATCAGGGCTTACGACATGGCCCAAAAATCATATCATAATTTTTTTTTCAAACAGATCTCTGTCTTTCCTCTATTTTTGGGTTTCAGCATGTTGTGGAGCGGTCTCCTTAATGTTCTTAGAAGTTCTTTGTCTCTATGAGAGAGCTATTAGATTCCACCTTAGATATTTTTGAGGTCATACAAAGAGTTTTATATCCACAATCTTGATTTGATATTTGCTTGAGGTTATTTCTTAATTTGGGACTCTTTCCCTAGCTGAAGATCTTGGGGATAAGAAAAACATTTATTTTCCCATTTAGCAACTTCCATTAAATTCTGCTTACAAAGAGTAAGTTCCTCCTTTCATTCATTCTTTTTCTCCATTGACTTGTCATGTGTAGTTAGAAACACCTAACATTATGACTTTCACAAACTGACCAGAGATCTTTTTAGATGGATCAATAAGTTTATTAGGCATGTTTTTCTAGCTTTCATGTTCTTGTGGGCTTTTTTAAAAAAATCACACAATAATAGGGTAATCTTAATACCTTTATGGTTTATCATGTTTGCCATTAGGTAACAAGGGTCACTCTCTTTCCAGCCTCTAACGGTATTTTTCTCATTACTTTCAGAGCTCCACTAATAATTTCCTCATCACTTTTTAAAATTATGTATCCCCTGGTCCCAAAGCCAATGCTAAATGTTTTAGGTTTTGTTGTGGTACTCCCCTTCCAGTACCAATACATATCTGTTATCTCTTGTTGTAAAACAAACCACTCCAAAACTTTGTGGCATAATACAATAAGCATTTATGTGCTTACAATTCTGTGAATAAGCAATTTGGCTTGGATACAGTGGAATGGCTCTTTTTCTTGTCTCACCTGGAGTCACTCACATGGCTTCAGTCGACTGGCAGCTTGACTGGGGCTAGATAGTCTAAGATGACCTGACTC
>RCUC01141655.1:0-10470 GCA_003697995.1 Taxidea taxus jeffersonii | reverse complement strand
CCCAGAAGGATGGGTCTGGGGGCGGGAAGAGGGGCCTGGTGATGGTACAGCACCCTAAGCTCTACCATCTGGCGCAGGTCAGCACAGACTGTACTCTCTCTGCCCATCTTGCACCTGCCAGCCCAGCCGGTCTAATGAGAACAGGTTTGGGAGCCGGTGCTTTTCTCCCCAGAGCCTTCCCATCGTTTCATCCCTTCCCGTGAGTATTCCTCGGGCATCCCAGAGTTCTCCAGCAGAGAGGTGAGAGGGAAGCCTCCATTGCGAGGCACCCACTCCCCATGAGTTACAGCGCCATGGGGCGTCGCTCCCCTCTCCCATTTGTGCAGAAATGAGAGCATCCCCAGGGCGGAAAGCCAGGGTGTAGCTGACATTTCAGGAGAGCCCAAAACCTATGACCCAGTCCTTCGCCCTGACCATGGCTGGACCCCGAGGCCCGGCCTGGGGGAGGAGGGGTCACCCACAGAGGGTGTCTCACTCAGCTGGGACTGATAAACTCGGCAGACAATCCTTCACACTGCAGGGACTCGAGAAACACCGCACTAAAGCTGCATGTGGCAAAGCAAGCAGGAGGCCGGAGAGATGCAGGGAGTTCCAGGGGCAGAGGATGGTGCAGGAGGAAGAGCTGCTGGATCCTCCCTCTGGGTCCTGCTGGGGCAAGACTGTTGCCACTGATCCCCCAGGGTAGCCTGTCATATCCCCGCCGTGCAGAGGGAGGACACCCGAGGGACAGGCCAGTGGGCTGTCTGTGTGCACAGGTAGCCTGGAGATCAAAGACACGTTGGGAAAAGGGAAATGAGATTTGCCTAGAAGGTGGCCTAGTGTGGAGGAGAGTGAATGAACACACACACACACACACACACTACCACGTAAGGGAAGGTCTTCGCTCATCGGCTAACACAGACTGAGCCGAGGACTAATACTTTGCCGAGGACACTGGATTAAATATGAGAACACCATTAACGCCGTCCGGAGGAGAGGTCACAATGCTTTGCAAGTCAGCCGAGCAATGGCCTTTCGGTGTGTATTCGAGAAGGAGAAATTGCGAGGACACGCATTTTTTTCTGTTAATTATTCTATACGAAATAACTGAGAACACGTCGAGCTCTTCCTCTAAAACATTCATCTTGGGCACGTGCTTCTTGGTAAGATACCCCGGCCTGCGGCAAAGCAATTATTTATTTTACCATTTGCATTTAAACCAAATGGTATTAAAATTGCTCACGGCTCCATCCCTGATCATACAAAACCGAGGCCAACTCCATCTCAGGGCAGGTTCTGAAGCAATCTGTCCTCCAAATAATGAGACACTCTGTGGTCCACACAAATTACAGCTGACTTTATTGTATTTGCCATTTAGATATGATTGTAACAGCATTAACCAAAAAAAGTGTCCCACGGTATGGCTTTTTGTCAACAGGAAGTCAGCCTCCGGCGACAGTGGGCCAAGAAGATTGCCTCTGCTTTAAGGACACGGAGCCCATTTTGGTGCTCTTCAGAAAGCAGCTGGGAAAGGACATGGCCCGTGCGTCACTTTGTCAGATGATGCCCCCCCCACGCCCCCCGCCTCCCGCCCAGTTTCCATGGGTGTCACTAGGGCCGTGCGCCCCCCACGGGCCAGCAGCGCGTGTCAGCCATCGCCTTCCAATCACCCACGGGCTTCGGCAGCTCTTGTTTTCCCTGCGGCACGCTAGACTGACCCGGGAGAACAAGGTACCCCATTAAGACCACTAATGTTTTTCCCCGGTGGGCCACAGTTTTAACACCCCAAAGTGAGGATATCCCTGAGACCAGCCTCTTGCCCATGCGACCCCGGGGGCCACCTGGTCTGGGCCCCTGCTTCCTGGAGGGTCCCTTTGACCCAGTGCCACTTCAACTCCTCAGTCCCATGGTCATCAGACCGGCTCCGTGGAGGAAGGAGGAATCCGCCCAGCTCAGTGATGTCAGGGCACAAACGAGAGCCAAATGGGCCCCTTTCCCTCTAGCCCATGCTCGAGAATCAAGCTCTCATTTCTCACACCCTACTCACTCAGAATTTGCGTCCATGGGCCTCGGTCTGAGCTGCTAAAACACGAGCACTGATTTTCAGATTAAATATAAAACTTAGGGGGTGCCTGGGTGGCCTGGTTAAACGTCTGACTCTTGACCTCAGCTCAGGTCTTGATCCTAAGGTTGTGAGTTCAAGCCCTGCGCTGGGCTCCATGCTGGGTGCAGAGCCTACTTAAAATAAACAAACAAACAAATAAATAAATAAAACAAAATGCATGTACATATATATCTTAGCTTTGAGATTTCTGGAAGTTTTAAGGAATGTATTAATAAATGTGAAAGAGACATTTGCTTATAAATAGCATGAACGAGATTGCCGCATGCACATTTAACCTAATTTAACAGAGTAAATTAGTTTTGGATACAGAGAAGGGCCAGCTAATACACAATAGGCCAAAACCAAACACGAAGCATCATTAACGATTCGTTCATTTGCTCAAGCTGAGCTTGGAGCTTGCTCGGTGACCAGGTGCGATCGCGCGCTTGTCGCTAGCGTTCCGGGGAAGCTGAAGGCAGCACGGCGCAGCAGCTGTGTAAACGAGCGCCGTTGCCCGGACTGCCGGACGCCTTCTGGCCTTACCCCGTGAGTCGGAATAATGAGTCTCGGCTGTATTTACATTTGCATCTACCTAAGGGAGGATGTTCCTCCAGGAACTCCTAACTCGGCTCAGACGTGCGTGCGCCTACGAAAAGCTGAGAACAGTAACGAGCCCGTTAGCAGCTCAGGGACCCAAAGCTCCCAGAGAATTCTGTGTGTCTGGGCAGCACATGGAAGTCAGAGGGCAGGTTTTCAGAAACAGGACCAGTCCCCTGGGCCTGCCGTCCGGGGAGAAACCTTTGCACAGCAGAGAGTTTGAGAAAAATGGGAGGGCTCTGAAGTGAGGGAGGGGAGGTGGCACCAACAGGAGCAAAGATCACAGGTCTTTAGGCAATGACAGAAGGAAGGAGGGGGCTGGGTCAGAGTGTTCGTGCAACAGTACCCCCGCCCCAAACAATTTCTGTGGTGCCTTTTAACAAAAGACATGAACACAATGAAAATCCTTAAAATCGGGTAAAATGACAAAATCGGCTCAATGAAAATGGAAAAGTAAAGTAATTTTACGGCCCAGGAAATCTATTAAAGAGAAATGCAAACCTTAGCTCTGAGTCTCTTGACATGATAAAAATACTATAAATATGAAGAAATAAGGAGGGGAGGAAGGCCCGGGGCCATGCTGAGCCAGACGCTCTCACCTCTCCCCCTCCTCCCAGTGACCTTCGACGTAAGACCGGCTCCTCACCCATCCCCTTCCTTCCCCTGAGTCGTCCTGGATGGGGGCCCGGGCATGGCCTAGTCTCCGTGCTGCTCAGAGTCCCAACTTCTCTGTCCCAGCTGCACAGCTGGGGGAATCACTGACATGATTAGAAATCAAGGAATTTTTTTTTAAGATTTTACTTATTTATTCAACAGAGAGAGAGATCACCAATAGGCAGAGAGGCAGGCAGGGGTAGGAGGGAGGAAGTAGGCTCCCCGCTGAGCAGAGAGCCCGATGTGGGGCTCGATCCCAGGACCCTGAGATCATGACCTGAGCCGAAGGCAGAGGCCTTAACCCACTGAGCCACCCAGGTGCCCTGAGCTAAAGGAAATTTCTAGAGGAATTTTTATACTTTAAAGTATAAATTCACTTACAGAATCCTCTGGGTTGGGCTAGAATTGCCTTTTGCTGTTAACAAAGTGTTAACCGGGGCGCCTGGGTGTCTCAGTGGGTTAAAGCCTCTGCTTTCGGCTCAGGTCATGATCCTAGGGTCCTGGGATCGAGCCCCACATCGGGCTCTCTGCTCTGTGGAGAGCCTGCTTCCTCCTCTCTCTCCCTGCCCGCCTCTCTTGCCTACTTGTAATCTCTGTCAAATAAATAAATAAAATCTTTAAAAAAAAAAAAAGTGTTAACCTAGAGGTAGTTGAGTTCCTTGGGGACTTAACCTTGAGGATTAGGTTTCAACATACAAATTAGGGGAGAGGGGACAGAAACATTGTCTAGAGCACCCACCTTACTCCTCTGTAGGGTGTTCGGTGCCCTCATGGGGTCCCCTCCCCACTTTCCTCCAGCAGAAGCTGCTTTCAGGGAAACACCCAATTCCATCATTTTCTGCTCAGAACTGAAGCTGCCTGTCCCCTCTCCCTGGGGACACACAGTGACTCCTCGCCTCTTACTGCAGGGAGAGGATCCAGGCATCCAGCCCGTGAGAGGGAGAGCTGGCCCCGCTTCTCCTACACCCCCTCCCCACCCTAACCTCCCACCCGCACCGTCCCCCCACCCAGGACAAGACAAAGTGGAAAACAGGGCAGTGGGAGGTCTTTAGCCAAAGGTATCTGCACACGGGCCCGAGAGGGAGGGGATTGGGTCCAGTGTAACAGGAGAAGCCGATCAGAGTAGGTTTCTACAGCAAGCATAGTAGAGGAAAATCACCAATGGCCCAACGGCCCCTGCCCCTGCTTAGAGGCCCAGTACTCAACATCGATACATCGGGGCACCTGGGGGGGCTTAGTCGGTGAAGCGTGAGAAGGTCCTGGCTCTTTCACATACACAGTCATGCAGCAGAGGGAGAGCCCCTGTTATGGGGAAAGGGCTCACCCCTCCCCAAGCTGAAGCCCCCTGCCCAGGTCCCAGCTCCTGCAGATGGTCCATGGGAAGCGGGTGCTACCTGGAGGGGGCTAGCTCAGGACACATACCTCAGCCAGGGACGGAGACCACACAGTCACTACTTTGTTGACGCCATGACGCCACCAAAAAAAAAAAAAAAAAAAGCTATTTGTTACAGGGCTTGCTTGGGAATCACTGCAATAGGTAATTTACTGCTGTTGGTCCTCAAAAACTCATAGAGGCAGTTTATTAATCAAAATCCCATGATTTTGGGCAAAACTGCCCATGAGTATTGCTTTCATTTGTCATGGTGTGGATGGCTTTGGAGTTTCTGAGATTTCTCCCACGTACACACATGTATGACCCTGTAACTCTGGTCCTGGGTATGCAATGCTTTCCCTCCTGACCACCTCGGAATCTCCGGCTGAGCTTTGGGCGAGGGGGGTGAAAATACACACCCTTGAGCTTAACCAAACACTAGCTTCCTGGTGAGATCACGCACATCCTGAGAAAAGGCCACAACACATTATCCGGACCCGGCAGCGCGTGGACAAGTCGCTGTGAGTGATCGCTGACCCACGCTCCCACGAGGAGCCCCAGCCATGACCGAGGGCAGATGGCCAGACAGCCAGACGGCAGGAGGGCGCAATTCACTACCCCAGAATGCCCACTCCTGGGAACAGGAGAAGAGTTAGACACGAGGTGTGTTTCCGGGGTGCTTTCAGTACTCCAGCGGTCAACGTCTGTGAACATAGGCTCTGAACCAAGGCCACTGGTGAAAGGCAGGTACCCACCAGTGATACCAGGAGGGGCTCTGTTCCCCTGAAACCTCAGTGCATGGAGGACCTTCTGGTAAACCCTTAGCTGCCCTCCATCTCAGTGTGAGTCAGAAACAAGTCTCCCCGTAGGCCCCAAAGCACCAAACTCAGAATTGCGAACGCTGAGCAGTGCAGTGCTACGTTAAGAAAAGTCCCAGACACCAGAAAACCACCGTGAACCTTGGAGGTCCCCACGGGATTTCCTGGGGTAATTTATGAGCCAGCTACTTGAGGAATGGGAAATGGACAGCTCTCTACCTTGCGAGGCTCCTCTTGATACCACTGCCCTTGTATTCAGCTGCTGTCTAAGAGACTTGGGGCCAAGGGCACAATAAGAGGAAGACCACCTTCCCGCCCATCACCTAGTGGTAAACACCAGTGCACACATGTGGGACTCTGAAACATACACTTGATTCCTTCATGGGGCTAGTGCATCGTCAGGCTTCTCCAGAAAAACAACCAAGAGAAGAGAGAGACAGAAAGAAGGGGAGAGACAGAGACAGAGATAGGGAGAGAGAGAGGGGAGAGGTATTCTGGGAATTGGCTCCCGCAGTCAGAGAAGCTGAGAAGTCCCACAGTCTGTCACCTACAAGCCAAGAACTGGGAAAGCCAGTGGTTGGTATGAGTCAGTAATTCTGACGACCCATCTAGGAGCTCCCATGTCCGAGGGCAGAAGATGACTCTCCCAACTCAACAACAGAGAAAGACTTTGCTTTTCCCTTGCCATTTTGCCCCATTTGGGCCCTCGGGGGATCACACAGCAGGGAGGGCGGATCTCCTAACTCAGTCTAATGAATCCAGTGCTAATCTCTTCTGGAAACACACTCATAGACACACCCAGAACTGACATGCTACCAGCTATTGGGGCATCCTTTGACCAAGTCAGGCTGACACATAAAGTCAACCATCACGATGTGTCAGTTAACCTTATTGTGACAGTCATTTCACAGTATATACACGCATCAAACCCTCCCGTCGCACAGCTTAAACTTGCATGATGTTACATGCCAATTGCATCTTCATAAAGTCGGCAGGGAATGAAACATGACAGCTACTGTTCCATTTCCACTTTTCTTAGAGGTGAGAAAACGTGATCCTGGCCGCAGGTGTGATGATGCCTAACAGTGGGGCCTCGGAAAAGTCACTGCAGCTGAAGAGTTCAAGGGCCTAGCCTCAGTTAGGAGTCACAGCTAGATATCCTCAGGGGCTGGACAGGAGCGACACTGTGTGAAGAAGGCAAAGCGTAAGACATAAAAGAATGGTGGGGTCTGGGCTAAACACGAGAGCCTAGGGGAGCATCTAAAAATATTCAAAAGAAATGTTAGTGCAACTCACCAGAAACACTCCCGCAGGTTACAAACCTGGACCCCCGGAACCGCATGGTCTCTGAAGTTGGCTGTCGATAAAATTTCTCAGCTCTAATATCTGAATGAGGTAGGAAAGATTATTCCTCAAAGACATGATTCAATCAGGATATAGGTGGTGGTCTGAAATACACACCCCCACCGCTCTCTCCAGGAAAGGGGAATTCATGAGGCAGTGCTAGGCTCCAGGAATCCCAAGAGAAGCTGAACAGGGCCAGGGTCACCTCCAGAGACCCTAGGGAAAGGATTCCATGAACCTTCAGCTTCATGCCTCACCAGGGATGGGACGAGCTACCCTACAACTCTTGGCTTCTTAGCCATCCCTCTACCCTCCGCTCAGTCTCTAAGTGCCTACTTTCAGATTCCAAGGGGAGGAGTCTTCGGACCTCTCCTAGACCCGGTGCCTGGCCTTGGCCAAGCAGCCATGGCCAAAAAGGATAGGTCACACGGTTCAATCACAGCTCGGCGAGCACTGCTCTTCACGAGACCATGGGTGGACGTAAGCAACAGAATGTCCCAATACATGGTCAAAATGGAAAGCACTGATTTTCCCAATCGTGTTTTCTCCTGAACGTTTCAGATATTCCCTAATGGCACCATCCTCCCGCTAGTTCATGGATAAAATCTCTCCTGCCGCCATCTTAGTACCTTTGCTTCCTACCAGCATCGTAAGGAGCTCCCCGTGCTGGGCCCTCCCTGGCACCTGTCAGCTGGGTGGGAAGGGAGCCCCAGAAGCTGAGCGTGTGGATAGGACACCCTCCTGTGACCAGGAAGAGGTGCCAAGCAGCTCTGCCTTCACGTCATTCATTCTCAGTGCATATGAGATGTCATGGGGCTTTATGAGTGCTCAATCCATTTTATTGGCCATACAATTTGATTGATCTTGTTAGTCTTGACAAGAAATCAATTGGAAAAAAAATATATGTACCTTCCCGGAATGGGCTCTCCATCTTCAGGTAGAAGGACAATCTAACAGGCGTGGCAAGAGATCCAGGGAGCAGCTTCAGTGAAGTATGACCAAGCCCAAGGCCCTGGGAAGACGCTGTTCTCTGGTCTCCAATGCCGGAAGGAAATGAGGAGGGAGATACATGAAAGGGATCCAGTAATTTTGGGAATGTCACCTCGGGATCAGCCTCATGGAGACTCCTAGAGTGATGAAAAGGGTAAGACAAGACTGTCTTGGGTCCCAATCATCCTGACTCTGCCATTCTCCAGCTGGGCGACTTTCCCTTCTCTGCCCCTCAGGGTGCTTATCTGTTGAACAGGAGTAACAGGACCAGCCACACGAGACCACCGTGAAGAAGGGCATGAGGCTGGCGTGAGCAGAGCGTGAGCCGAACACCCACATGGCCCTCCACACCTGGGGGCCCAAGGTATACCCCTCACTTGCAGGGACCTCTAGTTCCAAAGGCAAACCCGGTGCTGGGTCAACAAAGGGCAGAATGACTCAGGGGCTATGGAAGCCAACAGACCTGGGTTCGAAGATTGATTCCAACAACACAACCGCTATGACATCTTTGTTTCCTTGTCTGTGAAAGGACCCTGCCTCAGAATCACTTGGAGCTGTCTAGTCGCCGGCTCTGGCTGCCATAAGGAATAGCACACACAAGGTGCCTTCAACATCAGAAATTGGCTTTTTCTCCAAGAAAACGGCAAATGGCCAATGACATTGCTGTTGCGGGAGGGCCTGGAAGATCCAGGGCACTGGAATGGGAGTCTTTGCAGCAGCAACCAAGCGTGGCCATAGCCATGGTTGTGGTCATGGTCATGAGTGAGGCCACAGAGCTCACAGAGGTAAGACTGAGGACAAGAGGGGTGCCTGGGTGGCTCAGTGGGTTAAGCCTCTGCCTTCAGCTCAGGTCATGATCTCAGGGTCCTGGGATTGAGCCCCACATCGGGCTCTCTGCTCAGCGGGGAGCCTGCTTCCCCACCTCTCTCTCTGCCTGCCTATCTGCCTACTTGTGATCGCTGTCAAATAAATAAATAAAATCTTTTTTTAAAAAAAAGGAAAAGAAATTCTTATTAAAAAAAAAAAAAAAAGACTGAGGGCAAGAAGGGAATCCCCATCACCAAGCTGGGTTGCCTAGTCAAGGACATGAAGATCAGGTCCCTGGAGGAGATCAGTCTCTTCTCTCTGCCCATCAAAGGATCTGAAATCATTGATTCATTCCTAGGGGCATCCTTTAGAATGGGGTTTTGAAGCCAGTGCAAAACAGACCCGTGCTGGCCAGCAGACCAGGTTCAAGGCATTTGTTGCCCTCAGAGATGACCATGGATGTGTTGGTCTGGGTGGTCAGTGCTCCAAGGAGGTCACCACTGCCATTGGTAGGGCCATGATCCTGGCCACACTTTCCAGCATCTTGTGTGGCGAGGCTACTGGGGGAACAAGACCGACAGCCCCACACTGTCCCATGCAAGATGACAGGCCGCTGTGCCTCTCCATGCCAGAGCATCTCCTCTCTGCCCCCCGAGGCCCTGGCATTGTCTCAGCCCCTGTGCCCGAGAGGCTACAGATGATGGCCGGTCTGAAGACAGCTGCCCCTAGGCCAGGGACTCTACTGTCCCCCTGGACGACTTCATCAAAGCCACCCTGACACCATTCCCAAGACCCACAGCTGTCTCACCCCTGGAGATCTCCCCAGAAAGAGACCATGTTCATGTCTCCCTATTAGGAATTCGCCAACAACTTATAAAGACCCACAATGGAATCTCCATGCAGAGGATCCAGGCTCCAGCTGGGACCGCCACTTAGTTTTATACAAGAAAAATAAAGTGAATTCAAGCCAGTTTTCAAAGAAAGTCAGATATTGGCTTTCCCACAGTTCTGGAGGCTGGAAGTCCAAGATCAAGGTGCCAGCCAATTTGGTTTCTGGGCAGAGCTGTCCTCCTGGTTTACAGACAGCCACCCCCTTGCTGTGTCCTCACAAGGGGGACGGAGAGCCAGAGAGCTCCTGTCTCTTCTCATAAGGCCACTAATTCTATCAGATCAGGGCACCACAGTTTTTACCTCATTAATCCTTAACTGCTTCTGTAAATGCCCCATCTCCAATAGTCAGCACACTGGGCATTAAGGGCTTCAACGTAGGAATTCAGGAAGAACACAAATTGGTACACAGCAAGGGCTTATTAAAAACACAGATCTGGGCCCTATCCCGGGCCTGCTGAATCGAAGCCTCTAGAGATGGGACCCAGGAAGGTAAATTCTTAAGAAGCCTCCTCTGCCTGAGCCCCCTTCTGCATGTTGCAGGTGGGCTGGGATTGCCCTATCCCCTTCATGATGTCCCCTCTTGCCTTTGGTGAATTCTGAATTACCAAAGGGGCCCTTGTAAGACCCCAATGCACCCAGCATATGCGTGATGGTCACCTGCTCTGCTCTCTCTTCTAACCTGGGCCTCCCTAGGCTGCTGCCAGGGGAGCCCCTTTGGGCTTAAGAGTAAGTCACAGGGAGCTTCAGAGACCCCTGAGGTTCAGAGGAGAAATATGGGAAGAAATTGAAAAGCTCTGGGACAACAGCTTGCCTTGGGCAGACACCCATCACCCCTGTGACCACCAAGACTCTGCCACACTTACTCAGTATTTTTCTCACTTTGAATCATTTCGGTCATTTAGGAATCATCCAAT
>RCUC01141654.1:0-31727 GCA_003697995.1 Taxidea taxus jeffersonii | reverse complement strand
TTATTAAAAGGTGTGGGTAAGTGAAAATGAACACATTAATGGGGAAAGGAACTACTATTCACTTTAGGAAATTGCAGTTTTCTGCTTTTCTATTACTCATTAAACCTTCACCCCACTATCACAAGGAGTCTTTGCAATGTCGTTATTTTACCATCTGGGTTATTCTTTTAACTGCACTGTATAAAAACAGAGTTCAGAGAGTTGTTAGATTATAGCAGTACTGTTTGATCTTCCTCTTTGATTATTTTAGTAGATAAAAATAAACATCTCTCTTTAAATAAATATCTCCATCTATCCATCCACCCCATATTCCATCTCTACCCAAAAGCTCTGCTCAAGTAGTTGTTAGTCTTTTCCACTTTTCTTTTTCATTCATTATTATCATCTGATAAATATAAGTAGTCCGCATATTTAAATAAAGAAGCTAGTGCTCCAATATTTTATGGATGAAGTATGAACCTGCTTTGGATTTTATTTTTGTTAATTATTTTGATTTTCACTTAAACCCTAGGTTCTGCCCATTCTACAAGACAGTCGGGATGCTGTCCAACATGATCGCATTTTATGATATGGCCCGTAGAGCTGTTGAGACCACTGCACAGAGTGACAATAAAATCACGTGGTCCATTATCCGTGAGCACATGGGTGAGATCCTCTATAAACTTTCCTCCATGAAATTCAAGGTATATTTTGTTTCTACTGAACTTTTTTAAGTAGGAAATGTTTCTTTTTATTTTTTTTAACTCTTTACAAACAACCTACTTATTCACAAACCTGGTGTGTGAGACTTGCCTTTGTCATTTTCACACATGCTCAGGTTATGTAAAGCCAGAAGAGACCGCAAATTTACATCCAAATAAGAATTCTAGAGATAAAAATTAGAGTATGTCATGTCTAAAATAAATGCTGACATATTTTCCCTTTTGTCTGAACTGCCAGCCAATTTAGAGCTAAAATCATGGCTGAAGAGCAATTACTTTTCCTCAGGTACCAATTACCATCTTATCTCCGTGCTCATCTGAAATGACTTATGCTGTTTACTTCTAAGTATCCTATTACACATCATTTTTCCCCCCTATTACACACTGTTTTTAACTTCTGGGTGAGTTCTCATTTTTTTAAAAAAATACAACATAAATAATGAAATGCAATTATCATTAGAAGCTTGAATGTGTACATTGTTTTTAAAATAGTTGATCAGTTGGGTTGTATTTATTATTTCTAAGTCATGACATATAAGAATATTTACTAATGACCTGTTGAGAAATTGAGAACGATTTTCTGACCATGTGTTATATATATAATATTTGTTTACACTATAGGTTGAAAGTAAATCTGTAAAAACAGATTCAGTGTATCAAGAATTTGAAAATATTCACACTCTCTGAGTCCTGTCATTCCAATTCAAAACATATAACCCAAGGAAATAATCAGATTTTTTTTAGTTGGAAGTATAGTTGACATACAATAATCAGAGATTTTTTATATGAATATATTAAAGATTGTTTATTAAACTTCTTAAATGTCATTCAAGAGTGAACAGGGTCAATTATGGCATGTACAATTCTAGCAAGAATATTATGAAGACATTAATATTTTTTCAAAGAAAATCCAAAGATATGGGGAAATGCTTATGGTATAGTGAGTGAAAAATACCAGGTTGCAAAAAATTCCGTATTGTAATTTGATCCAAATTTTATTTTTTTTAAATTATACATTCATATGGATAAAGAAAATGTGATACACACATACATATTGTGGAGTATTGCTTAACCATACAAAAGAATGGAATCTTGGTGCTTGCAACATGGATGGATCTAGAGAGTATAATGCTAAGTGAGATAAGTGGGTTAGAGGAAGGCAAATACCATATGATTTCATTCATACGGAATTTAAGAAACAAAACAAACAAGGGAAAAAAGTAACAAACCAAAAAACGGACTCTTAAATAGAGAACAATCTCGTAGTTGCCAGAGGGGAGATGGCTGAGGGAATGAGTGAAATAGGTGAAGAGGATTAAGAGTACACTGTCATTGGGGCGCCTGGGCAGCCCAGTCAGTTAAGCATCTGTTTTGGCTCAGGTCATTAGGCTCCTTGAGCAGCAGGTAGCCTGCTTCTCCCTGTGCCTACTGTTCCCGCTGCTTGTGTTCTTTCTGTCTCTCTGACAAATGAATAAATAAAATCTTTAAAAAAGATTTTAAAAATCCCTATATTATACACCCAAAACTAATACAACATTATATATTATACATTCGTAGGAAGAGGATAAAAAAATATATGCAGTTGGGGGGCCCGGGTGGCTCAGTCAGTTAAGTGTCTGCCTTTGGCTCTGGTCATGATCCCAGGGTCCTGGGATTAAGCCCCACACCAGGCTCCCGGCTCAGTGAGTAACCTGCTTCTTCCTCTCCCTCTGTCCCCAGCTTATGCTCGTTCTCTCTCTTTCTCTATCTCAAATAAATAAATAAAATATTTATTTTAGAAAAGTGGTGCGAGTGGACCTCCTCCTCTTGTTCCTGAACTAAGGGAAAAATCTCTCTTTTTAAATAAATATATATTGAATGTATATTGAATACATGAGTGGATATTTGAATATATGAATATATTATATTTATATAATAGAAATATATTCAACAGTAATATAGCATAATATGTAGTATATTATTGTATATTATTCTAGTAGTATATACTGTGTATACTATATAGTATTACTACTATTATATAATGTATATAATATATACTATAATATATATTTTCAATAGTAATGTAGTGATGATTTCTGATAGTGTGATTCGAGGTGGTATCTTTTTCCTGTTTACACGCACAGTATATCAGATTGACAACTCTTGTTTTTTTTTAAGCTCTTGTTTTGTTTTTAAAGATTTCTTTCTTTCTTTATTGAGAGAGCAAGAGCGCAAGTGGGGAAGGGGTGGAGGAAGAGAGAATCCTCACGCAGAGTCCTTACTAAGTGCGGAGCTAGAGAGGACTCAATCCCAGGACCCTGAGATCATGACTTGAGCAGAAATTAAGAGTTGGCCGCTTAACTGACTGAGCCACCCAGGCACCCCTCTTATTTTTTTATGTCATTAAATATTCTTCTGTAGCATTATTTGTAGCTGGAAAGTGATATTTTTCTATTGTTAAGTATTTAAGAAATTTCCAGTTGTTGCTCTGGGCCCCTTTGTTTATGTAGTTGGTTTTATGTATTTTTCTATTATAGGTTCCCAGAGGAGACCAGTTCAATTAGAGAGTTTAAATATTTTAAAGTCTCTTTTACACATACTGCTCAATTAAGTTGTTTTCCATAGGGATTTAAAACGTGTTGGCTTTTAATATTATTTTAGAAATTTTACTTCCATGTGCCAGTGTGACCTTGAACAATAAATTATGTTTAGACTAAAATAATTCCAACTATCACGTACATGCAGTAGAATGCATCTAATATGTGATACTGCATAATTCCCCCTTATTTTGCATATTGTTGAAGATAAATCCATTGGTCACTGAGTACCGTTAGCAAGCCAAATACAAAACCAGAATTGTATCTTTTTAAATTTTGTATTTAAATCCAATTTAGGTAACATATAGTATAGTATTAGTTTCAGGGGAATCAAAATTTTGTCTTCTTTCTGATAGATTGGGGTATTCCTCCTTCCATACATTTCTACTTTAAAGGAAAATAAGGATAATTTTGACTCCTGCCTATGTTTTGCCAGTATACCTCACTTAACCTAATACTGAAAATATTTTCAATATAAGTAACTTACTACCTGTCCTGAAAATTATTTTCCAAAGGCGAATTGAGTTCTGTCATGTCTTTTTTCAGGATCCAGTGAAAGACGGTGAGGCAAAGATCAAGGCCGACTATGCACAACTTCTTGAAGATATGCAGAATGCATTTCGTAGCCTTGAAGATTAGAACTGTGATTTCTTTCCTTCCTTTCCTGAGCAAGCTCCTCTCATATGTGTATATTTTCCTAAATTTCTCATCGCCAAAACCTTTGCTTCTTTATTGTGCAGCTTCGAGATTAGTGCCTATGTGTGTTACCATTTGTTTCCCTGTTTTTCTGGTAGGTCTTATATAAAACAAACATTCCTTTCTTCCAGTGTTTGAAGGGCCTCCATGATCCTTTTTCCGAAGTGGTGAATGTAGTAAATATGATATATAATGGCTACACTACTGTAAACTTGTCTGTAGGGTGACATCCCTCCTTGTCCTAGGTTTGCCCTTTCCTCATCGCCATTAAATTGAAAACAGGACTACTGCATGTACTCTCTTTGCAATAGATTTGGAGTGGAAGGCCAGATTTCTATACATTTTGACAGGTACTTTGTGAAATGACTCAATATCTATGTGGTAAGGTTATTCGCAGCTTAGCGCTTTGCTAAGTAACTGCTTTGCAGGATATAATTGCTTTTTTAAAAACGTGAATGATTAATGTTCAAATTATGCATTGCTTCCCCCAGTATAAATCAGGAATGTTTATAGGAAACTGTTGGAAACTCTACTGTTTTTGAAACAGGCATTTGTGGGACTCAGCACAGTTTATGAATCAGTACCCTCTAAAAAAGTGGAAAAGGAGCCAGGTGGTCAAACTTAAACAACCTCTTGTTAAAGCATATTGTATTTCAGTGTGAAAAGTTCAGTATCAAGGACTACTACTGCATTACCAGGAAATTCTTTTTAAAATCACATTTAAAACAATCACTGGGAACTTGATCCACATCACACCCTTTTCTTTTTCTCAAACATCTTAGAAGCCTGAGCTTCTAAGAATCATATTGAGGGGGAGGGCAGTAAAATGCCGCCGAGAAGGGGCTCAGTGTGGTTAAAGGCTGTTCGCACCATTAAGGACCAGCTGGACTGTAGTGATGCTTGGGGCCAGAGTGGCGTTATGTTTTTACAAGGTAATGATATGTGTCACGTGTTTGCATGTTTGTTTTGTGAACTTTTGAACAACCAGTTTACCAGTTTACTGGCTCAAAAGTTTTCCCAGAATATCTGTAGCAATAGCAGCGTAACAGTTTCCATTCTGTTTATTGGGGATGAAATTAATTCTTACAGCTGCTGATGACAGATCTGGGTCACGTGAGGAAAAGATAATTTCATCCTGTCTTTTCAGTATGTGTTTTCAAATAATAATTTCTGTGTCTATGTAAGGCACACTGCAGAACAGCTCTGAGAGCAACAGTTTCTCATTAACTCTTTCTGACCGATAGTGCTGGCACCATTGTTTCCTCTTTGGGGAGAGGAAAGGGTATGTGAACATGTCTAACAATCTCAAATACCCAAACGTAATAGCATAAAGAAAGTATTTATTTTATGCCTCAGTATATTATTATTTAATTTTTAGGTAACACGTTTCTTTTGGTCCGTTAAGGAAAGATGCCGTGAGTAGAATATTCAGCGATAGTTTGTTGAAATCCTTGCAGATTGCATGTTTTGACAGTGGCTTGCTCTTCAGGATAGATATTCTTCCATGCAGCTCTCTCTCTCTTTTTTTTTTTTAACCTTTCCAAATACTGGAAGATAAAAATGATGTGGTGATTTGTTGAGATGTGGACTTAATGGTGCTGCTTTATCAGTTTGCTTCCAATGTGGCCTCCTACCCAGAGGCCCTAAGACCAGTGGAAATGAAAAGGATTTCAGAAATGTTCTATTCCTACCTTGAACCTACCAGCAAACTAGGATTGTGATAGTAATGAATGATATGATGAAGAAAGTTTGACCAAGTTTGTTTTTTGTTGTTCTGAATTTATGATGTAATTCCTACTCCCTTCTAAGAATGTTGATGTATGGGAGTGAAGATGCTGGAGAAGATGTTCTGATATTCTTTGTAAGTGTTCCTCCACCTGTGTGTTGTAGAATTTCAAATTGGTCACTGATCATATTTCTTTGGTAAGAATGTGTTAAAATTACAACAATCTTTTAAAAAGATGATGCAGTTCTATATTTATTGTGCTATGCCTGGTCCTGAGTGGAGCCAGTTAAACAAGTTTCATATGTATTTTTCCAGTGTTAAACCTCACACATTGTACCCTTTGGAAATTTCCTTCCATCCTGAAGAACGAATAGAAGAGGCCATATATATTGCCTCCTTATCCTTGAGATTTCACTATCTTTATGTTAAAAGTTGTGTATAATTGTTAAAATCTATGAAAGAATAAAAAATGGATTTAAATTAACATTTTTTCTTTGTGTGTGTTTGCTAGAAGACATGCCATCTATTTGTATTTTGAGTTACTGTTTCAGTATGAACTTTAAAATTTTTTGTTTCTCCCTTTATGGATTATTACTTAAGATCATGAAATTGAATCGGGGCCCTCACAATAGACTGCAAAAAGTCCTATAATCATATATCCATAGGATTTGGAAGTGTAGTACCCAGAATCCCATGCCATCCTGAATATTACTTCATTTTTTTAAAAGATTTTATTTATTTATTTGACAGACAGAGATCACAGATAGGCAGAGAGGTAGGCAGAGAGAAAGGGGGAAGCAGGTTCCCCACTTGAGCAGGGAGCCCGATGCTTGAGCAGGGAGCCCGATGCGGGACATGATCCCAGGGATCATGACCTGAGCCGAAGGCAGAGGCTTTAACCCACTGAGCCACCCAGGTGCCCCCTGAATATTACTTCAGATTGAAAAAGTGAATGGTTTCTAAAAGTCCACTTAAAAATTAAAGGAGATCAGTGGTACTCATTTCTATTTTTGACAAATGAACTAAACCTTGTAATTCATGATTTTGCAAGCCAAATCATTTAAGATCCAATGTAGCAACATGTTACTTAGGACACATTTTATTTCTTTAAATGTATTTCTAACAACTTCCAAGGGAGTAAAGAGAAGTGTGAAATGAACCACTCTATATTAGTATATTAATATCAAGTGCCAAGTTTTTCTAGAGAAATGCTTAAAAATTCATAGGAAAGCTTATTCATTATACAATGTTTGGGTAATTTTTAGTCCACTTGGTAATATCCCAATATCTTTGGGTTATTCTTTTAATGTATTGCTACAATATAAGCACAGAGAAGGAAAGCAACTTTCTCAAGTGGGCTGTGATAAAATGCCACTGTAGTTGTTCTAAGAGCCTCCTCTTAGTTTGGGTTACCCCAGAAGTGGACTCAGACAAGTAGTTGAGTACAGGGGTTTATTCGGGATGTGATCTCAGGACACACCAGTAGGGGAGTAAAGAATTCAGACAGAATTGAATGAAACCAGTAAAAATTCATTATCAAGTAAGTTAACACTTGGGACTATTTAGCACAATGCCACTATGGAGTTCTGAGAGCAACTGAAGAATACGCACCTCCGTTATCCCACCTGTGGTGCAAGAGACCTGGGATACTTGTGTCAGTCATTGACTGACAGCTCCTGTCAGTCATCCAGTGAAGGCTGTTCCCACAAAGACTTGGAGACTCAGTGCCCAGCATTGCATACAGGTAGATCAGGCACTGGTAGCCACAGAAAACCCCACAAAGAGATTTGGGTGCAGGTAATTGGGAGATTGGGCTGTTACACAGTGAAATGGTAGGCATGGCCCAGGAGATTTAGGGAACTCCTCTAGCAACTGCTTCAGACTTCTTAAGAGCCCAGGAAAAAAAGATTACTTGATCAGTAAATGAAAAGCTACTGTTTTACACTGTTCTAAAAAATAAGGAACCACCCTGTAAAAGAAAGAACAGTCTTGGGGTGCCTGGGTGGCTCAGTTGGTTAAGCGACTACCTTCGGCTCAGGTCATGATCCTGGAGTCCCAGGATGGAATCCCACATCGGGCTCCCTGCTCGACAGGGAGTCTGCTTCTCCCTCTGACCCTCCCCCTTCTCATGCTCTCTCTCTCTCTCTCATTCTCTCTCTCAAATAAATACATAAACTCTTAAAAAAAAAAGTTAAAAAAAAAAAAAAGAAAGGACAGTCTTTTGAACTCAGGCAGCCTGATACCAAAGAGCATACTCTCAACCACCACCACACTTCATTCTGCCTCTATTTGGAAAGAGTTGTTGTTGGGTTGTTATTTTTTTTTTTTTAATTCATTTATTTTAGAGAGAGTGGGAGAGGGAGAACACACACAGGGGGAGTGGCTGAAGCAAGCTCCCCCAGAACGGTGAGCCTGATGCAGGGCATGATCCTATGACTCCAGAATCATGACCTGAGCTGAAGGCAGTTGGTTAACCAACTGAGCCACCGAGGCGTGCCTGGAAAGAGTTTTTCGAAGGGAAGATGTTCTTTAAAGACCTAATAGTACACCTATTATGGTTATCAACAGGCAGATGTGGGGTTTAATACTTCTGAAATAAAACAGTTTCTTAGATTAATGAGAATTTTGGTCATTTATCCCTACCTCATTAACACAGAAGACGAAATTGAACTCCAGAGAGGTTAACTGATTTGCCCTATGTCACACTGCCACTTAATACCAGCATTCAACCCTCCTGATTTCTAGTGTCTCTTTGTACTAAATCATACCATATATTTTTTTCCTTATGTATGTACTTTTCTTATAACCAGGAAGTTGGTTTGAATAAATGTGACATACAAAGATAAACAAGAAGAAAAGTAGGGAGGACTGACTGGCGGAACAAGGTACTCACAGACAGTGTGATGACTCATTTTAAGAAGGAATGTGGAGCACCTGGGGGGCTCAGTGGGTTAAGCCTCTCCCAGGGTCCAGGGATCGGAGCCCCGCATCGGGCTCTCTGCTCAGTGGGTAGCCTGCTTCCTCCTCCCTCTCTGCCTGTCTCTCTGCCTACTTGTGATCTCTGTCAAATAAATAAAATCTTAAAAAAAAAAAAGGAAAATGTAACTAGGAAACAGATTGAGCCAGAGTGTAGGGAGGTGGGTCTGGAAATAAAATAAATAACCCTTTTTATCAAAACTATAAGAAGTCATCAAAATGTGGAGGAATGAGAAATAATTTATGACAAATATCTTTTTTTTTAAGATTTTATTTGACAGAGAGAGATCGCAAGTAGGCAGAGAGGCAAGCAGAGAGATAGGAAGGGAAGCAGGCTCCCTGCTGAACAGAGAGCCCTATGCGAGGCTCGATCCCAGGACCCTGGGATCATGACCTGAGCTGAAGGCAGAGGCTTTAACCTGCTGAGCCACCCAGGTGCCCCTATGACAAATATCTTAAAAGGACTTGTATCCAGCCAGAATTCATAAAGAACTACAAGTCACACACATACAGGGAGAGAGATCTTAATAGATAAATGGGTAAAAGACTTGAACGGGCACCTCACACAATGGCCCATTAATATACAAAAAAGATTCTTAGCTTCTAGTCACCAGAGAAATGCAAATTAAAATTACAGTGTGATACCATTTCATACCCCCTAGAAGGACTAAAATGGAAAGAACAGTGTTGGTGAGATTGTGGACTAACCAGAATTGTCATACATGTGGGAAAACAAATATAAATATAAACTTGTACAATTAGTTCAGAGAACTGTTCGGGTAGTATCCCATTCCTAGGTTATTAGGTATTACAAGAGAAATGAATACATACATGTTCACCAAAAGCCATGTGCCACAATGTTCATAGCAGCACTATTTGCAATAGCCCCAAACTGAAAACCACCTAAATGGTAGTTTGGAAGAATAGATAAGCAAACTGTGTGTTCACACAATGAAATAGTATATAGAAATGAGAGTTAATGCAACAACATGTATGAATCTCACAAATATAATGGTTAAAGAAGCCAAACGAGAGAATACACACTGTATGATTCCATTAATACAGAATTCAAAACCACAACACTAATACATGGTGTTAGGATAGCAGGATAGCAGTCACACTTGGTGGGGAAGGGGATATTACAACAGGTGGCTAGCATATGAGGGAATTCTGGGGTGTTGATGCTCTGATTCTTGTGGGTCCTGCTTACATGGGTGTGTTCATTTTGTAAGAATTCACACACACGATTCAAACACATTTCTGTAGCTTACACTGAATGATTTCTATTTATTTAAAGTAGCTTTGTTGGGCAGGGCGCCTACTGAAAAAAAATAATAATCTATAAGTAAAGTAGTTTTTCACTAAGAAATGTTTAGTGGTGGCTTTTTTTTTTTTAAAGATTTTATTTATTTATTTGACAGAGACAGAGATCACAAACAGGCAGAGAGAGAGAGCAGGAAGCAGACTCCCTGCTGAGCAGAGAGCCCAATGCGGTACTCAATCCCAGGACCCCAAGATCATGACCTGAGCTGAAGGCAGCGGCTTAACCCACTGAGCCACCCAGGCACCCTAGTGGTGGCTTTAAAATACTTTTAAGTTCTACCTAATAATAAAATCATGTTTTTGTTTGATTTTTAAACTTGCACTTTTCTAGAAGTGATAAATTTGAATTTTTCAATTCAGGATCTCTCAGTTCTCAAAGTAATTTCTTCACAGTTCTCAAAGTAATTTCTCAAAATAATTTACTTTGTCAAACTGGTGATCAGGATTTGAGGAATAGTCCGTTCTTAGACCAGTGAAGCTAATGAAACCACACAGACATGCTAGAGCCAGTCACAAACAAGTGTGTATTCAGATGTCCATGAATACATAGCACAGTCCCTCAAGCAGCAATGGATGACTAAAAAATGTTTGATGTTTTAAATAAGTATATGTGTCTCGATTAGCTGTTTCTGAAACTCTCTGCACATAAGAAACATACGGGGTTGTATTTATGATAGAGGTTCCCGGGCCCACCCTAAATGGACTGAACTGAAATATATTCTAGGGAAAGGGTATAGGAGCCCATTTAACAAACATCCCAAGTAATTCTTAGCATGGGGCAAGTTTTGTGAAATGAGTATCTTTACTCAATGCTCAGACATGAAATGTAACAAGGGAGAGTTAAGTATTCTCCAAATGTTAACTAGTTGTGCCACAATCTCAGAGTTAGAAGATTTTACTGAACCATGTATCCTATTTAAAACATCCCTTTTTACTGAACTTAAACACTGCTGTGCTGATTTACATGCATTCTGACTGATTTAGATTCAGAATGATCTGACAGTAGGACAAAGTATTCTGAAATCATGACATTCGAACAGTAGTAATTGTTATATGTATGGATTTCAAGCAGGATTGTTACAGTATTTACTGAATGGACTGGCAGTTTCTCTTCTACCCATTTCTTTATATGCAGGCGAATTCAAAAAGGAATCAAAATTCTGTGACATATTTGAATTTTGTCATATACAGGCTTAGTTTGTGAATATAATTATAAAACTGTAATTTTGTTCCTTTTTTTAAAAACAGCATTTGTCTTGGGATTCAAATTCTTTTTTAAAAATCCATTAAGATAATTTTTTAGTTTGATTTTTCAACCATCATCTGAATAGCTCTTATACTATTATAACTTTCAAATAGCTAATAACTTCTAGCATTTACTAGATGACTTAAAATTGCACTAAAAAGTTTTGGGTACCCTGGATAAAAGCCGAATTGCTTTCAATCACATAAAATCATATTCATGGCACTTATTTTTAAATTTCATGCTCTATCTTAAAGCCATTATGCAGACCTTTGACACTTGTCCTAAAAACACAATTTAGAACAGTATTTCCTCAAGCATGCATGCAAGTTAGACTCACTGGAAGCATGCTGAGATGGAGATGGGGGTGCAAGTTGCTCCTTTGGAATCAATGCTGAGAAAAGAAGGGGCAAAACAGAGTGTGCCTAGTGGAAATCAAAATACAAAGCAGGCCTGACAAAGACTTGGCCACTCCTGGGAGGAAACTCTAAAGCAACTATTGCCGATCACAGTTGACATGCATCTGGCTGAAATGGCCTGCCGTTATTACTCCTGCCTCCCTTGGACTCCACTTTGAGGCTGCCCTGTGAGGACATGACCTCTGGTGAGGTGACATTGCGGACCTGACCTGGAAGGAGCTAACAGCAGAAGGTTGTCCGCCGGACACTCCTGGCAGCTGGACAATACGTTGCATGCATGTCTTTCCTTGAACAGAGATCTGCACAGCACAGCTCTGTGCCCATAAGATGGTTTTCAAAGAAAGACATGTATACGTTTTAATGTATAAAAGTGAACTTTTAGTACTTCATACCCAAGATTTCAAGGATTTTCTTAGGGAGGAAGCCAAACAGTAAATACTAAAAGTGAGTTATTGTTAAAGAAAAATATGAAGTATAGAAAGTTATAGACAAAAAGATGCAACAAAAATCGTGAAGGTAGGGACGCCTGGGTGGCTCAGTTGGTTAAGTGGCTGCCTTCGGCTCAGCAGGGAGCCTGCTTCTCCCTCTGCCTCTGCCTGACTCTGTCTGCCTGTGCTCACTCTCTCTGACAAATAAATAAATAAAATCTTTAAAAAAACAAACAAACAAACAAAAAATCGTGAAGGTAGTCTTCAAAGTAGAAACTGCAGCAATACTGCCTGTAAGTTGAAAGCCAGACTGTTTGATTTAGTGCCTGTTAAAATATAAGTGCTGGCCAAATGCTTTTAAAAAGGACCGTAAATGTTGTCTTGATTCCAGACAGAAACTCATCATCAAATGCAGAACTCCTCAGGAGGTGACATTCAAAAATATATATTTCTTACTGGAGCTTTTTAAAATATACATTTCTTACTAGAGCTTTAAAACACAGCTGTTCTCAATATCATCGCTATCATCAGTTGCTCTTGTTCTAGTAGGCTCTTTCCCCTTTGTCTGATAGCAGGAACAAAATAGCATGGTGAGTGAGAGCATAAGATCTCAAGTTAGACTGTATGGTTTCAAATCCCAACTTTGCTACATACTAGCTATGCAACCTTGGACAATTAACCTCTCCGTTTTCTCTAAAACTTTCTTTATCTGTAAAATAGGGATGATAAAAATATCTACCTGTTTTAGTTAGGATTAGGATTATATATATATATATATATATATATATATATACATATATATAGGATATATATATATTAGGATTATATATATGTGTGTGTATACACGTATATTTATACATGTATACATGTATATATATATGTATAAATATACATATATATATATATGTATATTTTTTTTCCCAGAAATGTAAGCATCCTAGTACTGGTAAAGTGGATTTTGACCTTCAGGTACCCAAGTTTGTTCTTCTCCATCCTCAATACATGTCTTTCATCCTCAAGTCCAAGATGGCTGCTCCAGCTCCTGCTATCAAGCCTACAAAGCATATTCCACCCACCAGGAATAAGGAAACATATCCTTTTCCTTAAGGGCATTTCTGACACATAACTGGGCCATATTTAGTTACAAGGTCATGTCTATCTGCAAAACAAATTGGAAGATGTAACCTTTATTCCAGGCAGCCATGAGCCAAGATCATGAGTTTCTCATGATGGTGATCTCATCATGATCTCAAAGATCAGAGTTTCTCAATGGAGGATGCATCATCCCTAGGGATGTTTGGGAAATTTATGAAGGTCTTAAAATTTGTCACAGTGAATGGTGGGTGAGCATGCACCCCTGTGTGTGTACATGTGTGTGCACATGTGTGTGTGTGTGTGTGTATGTGCATGCATGTTTCGAATGGGGACTTCTTTGCCAGGGACATTTAGTGGGCAGGGCCAAAGATGCTAGATATTTTGAAATGTGAAGTGAATAAAAAGTCACCTGAGAGTCTCCTACATGAATCTCACATATTCCACCAGACATTCACATAGGTCAAGCACTTGTTTATAATTATCTGTCCCTACACTAATAAAAGTTTTGAATTTTAATATCATCAACTGTGTTCTCCTTGATGATTGGTACTTTTTTGTGTCTTGTTTTGAAAATCCTGGAATTTCATGAAGACACTCTGTAATACTATCTTCTGAAAGTTAAATTATTTGTTTTTCATGCTTAGGTGTGGTGGAAGGTAGAAGAATCCAATTTCATTTTTCCAGACAAATGCCCTCTATTTGGAGAGCCAGTTACTGTAAAACACATCCTTCCCCAGGGCTATGCAGTATCACTTCTGTCATAAATCAAGAGTTTACGTAAATAAGAAATTTCTGGGTTGCCTATCATTTTTCATTGCTCGTATTTGTCTATCCCTGTACTATTACTACTCTGTTTTTATTATTGCAGCTTTATAATAAATGTTTATATATAACAAGACAAATCTTAACATTTGCTGTTCTTCAAAGCTTGCCATTTTGCTGTTCTTATTTTGGCTGTTCTTTGCAATTCTAGAACAAGATTTTAATTTTAATTAGACTTACATTTAATCTAAATTTTTTAAAAAGGATTTTATTTATTTATTTGAGAGAGAGACAGCACAAGTGGGGAGCGAAGTAGAGGGGGAGGGAGAGGGACAAGCAGATTCTACACTGAGCCCCAATGCAGGGCTCAATCTCAGGACCCTGAGATCATGACCTGAGCCAAAACCAAGAGTCAGACTCTTAAGGGACTGAGCCCCTAGGCGCCCCTATATTTAATCTAAATTTGAAGAATACTTGATATTTTTAAAATATTGAATATTCCAATCTATGAACATGCTACATCATTCCATTTATTTTTTCTTTAAAAAGTTTCTTAATATCTACTTAAAAAATCTATAAAGAAGGGGTGCCTAGGTGGCTCGGTGGGTTGAGGCCTCTGCCTTTGGCTCAGGTCTTGATCCCAGGGTCCTGGAATTGAGCCCCGGACTCTCTGCCTGCCTCTCTGCCTACTTGTGATCTCTGTCTGTCAAATAAATAAATAAAATATTTAAAAAATCTATAAAGAAGTCCAGCACAATTCTTGTTAGATTTATTCTTAAGCATTTAATATTTATACAGGCAATGCATGTAATTACCCCTTCAAAATATATATATTTTTTGAACAGCTATAAGGAACAGGGATTTGAACAGATACTTATTTATATATGTATGTTCATAGCACCATTACTCACAATCCCTGAAAGTTGGAAGTAGCTCAAGTGTCCATTGGATGAATGGATAAATAAAACCTGGTATGTAAATCTCCAACAAAGCAGGAAAGAATATTCAGTGGAAAAAAGACAGTCTCTTCAACAAATGGTGTTGGGAAAATTGAACAGCCACATGCAGAAGAATGAAACCAGACCATTTACTTACACCATACACAAAATAGACTCAAAATGAATGAAAAACCTAAGATGAGATAGAAATCCATCAAATTCCTAGAGGAGAACACAGGCAGCAACCTTTTCAACCTCAGCCACAGCAACTTCTTGCTAGACACATCTCCAAAGGCAAGGGAAACAAAGGCAAAAATGAATTATTGGGACTTCATCAAGATAAAAGCTTTTGCATGGCGAAGAAAACAGTCAACAAAACCAAAAGACAATCAACAGAATAGGAGAAGATATTTGCAAATGTCATATCAGATAAAGGACTAGTATCCAAAATCTATAAAGAACCTATCAAACTCAACACCCAAAGAACAAACAATCCAATTAAGGGATGGGCAGAAGACATGAACAGATATTTCTCCAAAGAAGACATACAAATATTAAAAACCATAATTAATTACAACAATGTGAATGTACTTAATGACTGAATTGTATACTTGAAAATAGTTAAAATGAAAAACTAAATAAAAATAGTTAAAATGTTAAGGAGTATCTGCCTGGCTCATTTGGTAGAATATTTGACTCTTGATCTCAGGGTTGTGAGTTCAAGCCCCATGTTGTGTGTAGAGCTTATATTAAAAACAAAAAGTAAAAAAAAAATAGTTAAAATGTTAAGTTTATTTTATGTGTATTTTACTGCAACAAAATTTTAAAAATGAAATAAAAAACAAAAACAAAAAAACAAAACCCAAAACCCTAGCATAAGATATACTTCAGAAAAGCAACTACTTTTTGTTTATGCTTCTGGAAATTTTCCATATACACAAATACATACTTAAAAACTCTCAGAAGCAAGGGGGAGGAGTCAAGATGGCAGAGAAGTAGCAGGCTGAGGCAACATCAGGTAACAGGAGGTCAGCTAGATAGCTTATCAAACCATTCTGAACACCTACAAATCCAACAGGAGATTGAAGAGAAGAGCAACAATTCTAGAAACAGAAAATCAACCACTTTCTGAAAGGTAGGACCAGCGGAGAAGTGAATCCAAGAAAGGGGAAGATAGGCTGCGGGGGGAGGGGCCGGCTCCCGGCAAGTGGTGGAGCAACGGAGCACAAAATCAGGATTTTTAAAAGTCTGCTCCACTGAGGGACATCGCTTCAGAGGCTAAACCAGGGTGAAGCCCACGTGGGGACAGCGTGGCCTCAGGTCCCACGGGGTCACAGAAGGATCATCAGAAGGAAGGTCACAGAAGGATTGGGGGTATCTGAGTGTACAGTACTGAACCGTAATCCATGGCACAGGCCACTGCTCTGTGAGTGGGGTCCCCACAAGATCCAGGGAGACCACCCCTGGAAGAGCTCAGGGATCTGCAGGGTTCGGAGACTCCAGGTGGAGCTGTGTGCCAGAGACAGAGATGCTTGGTCACGGGCTGGGTGAGCTCAGAGCGCAGCCAGAGGCCAGGGAGACGGGAGTGATTAAGCGCTTTTCTCTGAGGGTGCACTGAGGAGTGGGGCCCCGAGCTCTCAGCTCCTCCGGGCCAGAGATTGGGAGGCCACCATTTTCATTCTCGTCCTCCGGAACTCTACGGAAAGCGTTCAGGGAACAAAAGCTACCAAAAGTGAACCCGAACGGAATACTTAGCCTGGCCCCTGGTAAGGGCAGTGCAATTCCGCCTCAGGCAAAGACACTTGAGAATCACTACAACAGGCCCCTCCCCCAGAAGATCAACAAGAAATTCAGTCAAGCCCAAGTTCACGTACCAAGGAGAACAGCAGAATTCCAAAGGAGGAGAAAGCAGAGCATGGAATCCATGGCTTTCTCCCCATGAATCTTTAGTCTTGCAAAGTTAATTAATTAAAAACTGTTTTTTCCTTCGGCTAAATTTTTTTAACTTTTACCCTTTCCTCTTTTAACATTTTTTAACTAGTTTATCTTAATACCTTTCATTAAAAAAATCTTTTTTGTACCTGCATTATTATAGTAATATTTTATCCTTCGTTATATATAACTTTATTTTTTGTATACACATAGGGTTTTTTCTTCTAAAAAATTTGGGGTACAACTTCTTCTAATGGATCAAAATACACCCTAAATCTAGCACCAGACTTGTTCTAGTCTCCACCCTGAGCAAATTCCCTCCACTTTCTTTTTCTTTATTCTCCCAACCAACTTACCTTATCAACTCCTTTGTTAGAAATTTAAAAAAAATTTTTTTCATCTTTATAGTCATATTCCATCCCTTCATTGTGTTTACCCTTATATATGTTTTTCAATCCTTAAAATGTTGGGAGGTAATTTCTTCTAAGAGACCAAAATACTCCCAAAATTAAGTGGGTGACCCTGTTCTAGTCACCATTCTAATATATATATATATAATATATATAATGTAATATAATACATATATCTGTATATGTATATATGTAATATCTAATATATATATGTATATATATATTTTTATTTGTTTTCTTTTTTTATTTTTTTTTCTGAACTTCTTTTTACCCCCTATCTCCCCCCAATGATTTGGAGTCGCTTCTGATTTGGTTAAAACACATTTTCCTGGGGTCTTTCCTATCCTTTTAGTATTTTATTTGCTCCTTCATATATTCCTATCTGGACAGAATGACAAGGTGGAAAAACTCACCACAAAAAAAAAAAAAAGAGGCAGTACCAAAGGCTAGGGACCTAATCAATACAGACATTGGTAATATGTCAGATCTAGAGTTCAGAATGATGATTCTCAAGGTTCTAGCTGGGCTTGAAAAAGGCATGGAAGATATCAGAGAAACCCTGTCCAGAGAAATAAAAGCCCTTTCTGGAGAAATAAAAGAACTAAAATCTAACCAAGTTGAAATCAAAAAAGCTATTAATGAGGTGCAATAAAAAGTGGAGGCTCTTACTGCTGGGTTAAATGATGCAGAAGAAAGAATTAGTGATATAGAAGACCAAATGACAGAGAATAAAGAAGCTGAGCAAAAGGGAGACAAACAACTACTGGACCACGAGGGGAGAATTCGAGAGATAAGTGATACCATAAGATGAAACAACATTAGAATAATTGGGATTCCAGAAGAAGAAGAAAGAGAGAAGGGATCAGAAGGTATATTGGAGAGAATTATCGTAGAGAATTTCCCTAATATGGCAAAGGGAACAAGCATCAAAATCCAGGAGGTGCAGAGAATCCCCCTCAAAATCAATAAGAATAGGTCTACACCCTATCATCTAATAGTAAAATTTACAAGTCTTAGCGACAAAGAGAAAATCCTGAAAGCAGCCCGGGACAAGAAGTCTGTAACATACAATGGTAAAAATATTAGATTGGCAGTGGACTTATCCACAGAGACCTGGCAGGCCAGAAAGAACTGGCATGATATATTCAGAGCACTAAATGAGAAAAACATGCAGCCAAGAATACTGTGTCCAGCTAGGTTGTCATTGAAAATAGAAGGAGAGATAAAAAGCTTCCAGGACAAACAAAAACTGAAAGAATTTGCAAACACCAAACCAGCTCTACAGGAAATATTGAAAGGGGTCCTCTAAGCAAAGAGAGACCCTAAAAGTAGTAGATCAGAAAGGAACAGAGACAATATACAGTAATAGTAACCTTACAGGCAATACAATGGCACTAAATTCATATCTCTCAATAGTTACCCTGAAAGTAAATGGGCTAAATGCCCCAATCAAAAGACACAGGGTTTCAGGATGGATAAAAAAAAATAAAACCCATCAATATGCTGCCTACAAGAAACTCATTTTAGACCCAAAGACAACTCCAGATTTAAAGTGAGGGGTTGGAAAACAATTTACCATGCTAATGGACATCAGAAGAAAGCTGGGGTGGCAATCCTTATATCAGATCAATTAGATTTTAAGCCAAAGACTATAATAAGAGATGAGGAAGGACACTATATCATACTCAAAGAGTCTGTCCAACAAGAAGATCTAACAATTTTAAATATCTATGCCCCTAACATGGGAGCAGCCAACTATATAAACCAATTAATAACAAAATCAAAGAAACACATTGACAAGAATACAATAATAGTAGGGGACTTTTACACTCCCCTCATTGAAATGGACAGATAATTCAAGCAAAAGATCAACAAGGAAATAAAGTCCTTAGATGACACACTGGACCAGATGGACATCACAGATATATTCAGAACATTCCATCCCAAAGCAACAGACTACACATTCTTCTCTAGTGCACATGGAACATTCCCCAGAATAGATCACATCTTGGGTCATAACCAGGTCTCAATCAAAAGATTGGGATCATTCCCTGCATATTTTCAGATCATAATGCTCTGAAGCTAGAACTCATTCACAAGAGGAAATTTGGAAAGAACCCAAATACATAGAGACTAAACAGCATCCTTCTAAAGAATGAATGGGTCAACCAGGAAATTAAAGAAGAATTGAAAAAACTGATGGAAACAAATGATACTGAAAACACAGTAGTTCAAAATCTGTGGGACACAGCAAAGGCAATCCTGAGAGGAAAATATATAGCGATACAACCCTTTCTCAAGAAACAAGAAAGGTGGGACGCCTGGGTGGCTCAGTTGGTTAAGCGGCTGCCTTCGGCTCAGGTCATGATCCCAGCGTCCTAGGATCGAGTCCCACATCGGGCTCCTTGCTCAGCAGGGAGCCTGCTCCTCCCTCTGCCTCTGCCTGCCTCTCTGTCTGCCTGTGCTCTCTCTCTCTCTCTCTCTAACAAATAAATAAATAAAATCTTAAAAAAAAAAAAAAAAGAAACAAGAAAGGTGAAAAAAAGAAAAGAAACAAGAAAGGTGGGGCGCCTGGGTGGCTCAGTGGGTTAAGCCTCTGCCTTTGGCTCAGGTCATGATCTCAGGGTCCTGGGATCGAGCCCCACATCAGGATCTCTGCTCAGTGGGGAGCCTGCTTCCCCCCTCTCTCTTTGCCTGCCTCTCTGTGTACTTGTGATCTCTCTCTTCGTCTGTCAAATAAATAAATAACATCTTAAAAAAAAAAAAAAGAAACAAGAAAGGTCTCAAATACACAACCTAACCCTACACCTAAAGGAGCTGGAGAAAGAACAACAAAGAAAGCCTAAACCCAGCAGGAGAAGAGAAATAATAAAGATCAGAGCAGAAATCAATGAAATAGAAACCAATAAAATAATAGAACAAATCAACGAATCTAGGAGCTGGTTCTTTGAAAGAATTAATAAGATTGATAAACCCCTGGCCAGACTTATCAAAAAGAAAAGAGAAAGAACCCAAATAAATAAAATCATGAATGAAAGAGGAGAGATCACAACCAACACCAAAGAAATATAAACAATTACAAGAACATATTATGAGCAACTCTATGCCAACAAATTTGACAATCTGGAAGAAATGGATGCATTCCTAGAGACACATAAACTGCCAAAACTGAACCAGGAAGAAATAGAAAACCTGAACAGACCCATAACCAGTAAGGAGATTGAAATAGTCATCAAAAATCTCCAAACAAACAAAAGCCCAGGTCCAGACGGCTTCCCAGGGGAATTCTACCAAACATTTATTTTTTTTAAAGATTTAATTTATTTATTTGACAGAGAGAGATCACAGTTAGGCAGAGAAGCAGGCAGAGCGAGAAAGGAGGAAGCAGGCTCCCCGCTGAGCAAAGAGCCTGATGTGGGGCTCTATCCCAGGACTCTGAGATCATGACCTGAGCCGAAGGCAGAGGCTTTAACACACTGAGCCACCCAGGTGCCCCCTTTACCAAACATTTAAAGAAGAATTAATTCCTATTCTCCTGAAACTGTTCCAAAAAGTAGAAATGGAAGGAAAATTTCCAAACTCTTATGAGGCCAGCATCACCTTGATTCCAAAACCAGACAAAGATCCCATCAAAAAAGAGAATTACAGACCAATATCCGTGATGAACACAGATCCAAAAATTCTCACCAAAATACTAGCCAATAGGATCCAACAGTACATTAAAAGGATTATTCACCACGACCAAGTGGGATTTATTCCAGGGCTGCAAGGTTGGTTCAACATCTGCAAATCAATCAATGTGATACAATACATTAATAAAAGAAGGAACAAGAACCATATGATACTCTCAATAGATGCTAAAAAAGCATTTGACAAAGTACAGCATCCCTACATGATCAAAACTCTTCAAAGTGTAGGGATAGAGGGCACATACCTCAATATTATCAAAACCATCTATAAAACACCCACTGCAAATATCATTCTCAATGGAGAAAAACTGAGAACTTTTCCATTAAGGTCAGGAACATGGCAGGGATGTCCGCTATCACCACTGCTATTCAACATAGTACTAGAAGTCCTAGCCTCAGCAATCAGACAACAAAAAGAAATTAAAGGCATCCAAATCGGCAAAGAAGAAGTAAAACTATCACTCTTTGCAGATTTAATGATACTATATGTGGAAAACCCAAAAGGCTCCACTCCAAAACTGCTAGAGCTTGTACAGGAATTCAGTAAAGTGTCAGGATATAAAATCAATGCACAGAAATCAGTTGCATTTCTTTACATCAACAACAAGACAGAAGAAAGAGAAATTAAGGAGTCAATCCCATTTATAACTGCACTCAAAACCATAAGATACCTAGGAATAAACCTAACCAAAGAGGCAAAGAATCTGTACTCAGAAAACTATAAAGTACTCATGAAAGAAATTGAGGAAGACACAAAGAAATGGAAAAATGTTCCATGCTCCTGGATTGGAAGAACAAATATTGTGAAAACGTCTATGCTACCTAAAGCAATCTACACATTTAATGCAATCCCTATCAAAATCCCACCCATTTTTTTTTTCAAAAAAAAGGAACAAATAATCCTAAAATTTATATGGAACCAGAAAAGACCTCGAATAATCAATGGAATAGTGAAAAAGAGAGCCAAAGTTGGTGGCATCACAATTCTGGACTTTAAGCTCTATTACAAAGCTGTCATCATCAAGACTGTATGGTACTGGCACAAAAACAGATACAGAGATCAATGGAACAGAATAGAGAGCCCAGAAATAGACCCTCAGCTCTATGGTCAACTAATCTTCGACAAAGCAGGAAAGTATGTCCAATGGAAAAAGACAGCTTCTTCAACAAATGGTGTTGGGAAAATTGGACAGCCACCTGCAGAAAAATGAAATTGGACCATTTCCTTACACCACACACAAAAATAGACTCAAATGGATGAAGGACCTCTATGTGAGAAAGGAATCTATCAAAATCCTTGAGGAGATCACAGGCAGCAACCTCTTTGACCTTAGCCACAGAAACTTCTTCCTAGGAACATCGCCAAAGGCAAGTGAAGCAAGGGCAAAATGAACTATTGGGACTTCATCAAGATCAAAAGCTTTTGCACAGCAAAGGAAACAGTTAACAAAACCAAAAGACAAGTGACAGAATGGGAGAAGATATTTGTAAAGGACATATCAGATAAAGGGCTAGTATCCAAAATCTATAAAGAGCTTAGCAAACTCAACACCCAAAGAACAAATAATCCAATCAAGAAATGGGCAGAGGAGGGACGCCTGGGTGGCTCAGTTGGTTAGGCGGCTGCCTTCGGCTCAGGTCATGATCCCAGCGTCCTGGGATCGAGTCCCACATCGGGCTCCTTGCTCAGCAGGGAGCCTGCTTCTCCCTCTGCCTCTGCCTGCCTCTCTGCCTGTGCTCTCTCTCTCTCTCTCTCTCTCTCTCTGATTGATAAATAAATAAATAAATAAATAAATAAATAAATAAAATCTTTAAAAAAAAAAAAGAAATGGGCAGAGGACATGAACAGACATTTCTGCAAAAAAGACATACAGATGGCCAACAGACACATGAAAAAGTGCTCCACATCACTCGGCATCAGGGAAATACAAATCAAAACCACAATGAGATACCACCTCACACCAGTCAGAATGGCTAAAATTAAGAAGTCAGGAAATGACAGATGCTGGTGAGGATTTGGAGAAAGGGGAACCCTCCTACACTGTTGGTGGGAATGCAAGCTGGTACAACCACTCTGGAGAACAGCATGGAGGTTCCTCAAAAAGTTGAAAATAGAGCTACCTTATGACCAGCAATTGCACTACTGGGTATTTACCCTAAAGATACAAACGTAGTGATCCGAAGGGGCACGTGTACCCAAATGTTTATAGCAGCAATGTCCACAATAGCCAAGTTATGGAAAGAACCTAGATGTCCATCAACAGATGAATGGATAAATAAGAGGTGGTATATATATTCAATGGAATACTATGCAGCCATCAAAAGAAATGAAATCTTGCCATTTGTGACGACATGGATGGAACTAGAGGGTATTATGCTTAGCGAAATAAGTCAATCAGAGAAAGACAACTATCATATATCCCTGATATGAGGAAGTGGAGATGCAACGTGGGGGGGTTTAGGGGGCAAGAAAAGAATAAATGAAACAAGATGGGATCGGGAGGGAGACAAACCATAAGAGACTCTTAATATTACAAAACAAACTGAGGGGGGCCAGGGGGAAGGGGGGTAGGGAGAGGATGGTGGGGTTATGGACATTGGGGAGGGTGTGTGCTATGGTGAGTGCTGTGAAGTGTGTAAACCTGGCGATTCACAGACCTGTACCCTGAGGCTAATAATACATTATATATTTATAAAAAAATTTAAAAATTTAATAAAAAAACCCTCTCAGAAGCATAACATACATGTTATTAAATATCTGGTTTCTTTTTTACTTAATAATACATGTTGGAGAGCTAACCATTTGTCTGCATATATTTCTATGTCATTTTTTATAAAGGCCAAGTAATGTTCCTTGGCTATTTCATTGTTTGTTTATTTTTTTTTTACTTATTTATTTTAATTTTAAATTAAACTTTCTTTTAGATAGTTGTAGATTTACATGCACTTGTAAGAAATAATGCAAAAATAATATGTACGCTCTATTCAGTCCCCCCCAATAATATGTACCCTCTATTCAGTCCCCCCAGTGGTAACACCTTGTAAAACTGTAGTATAATATCATAACCAGGATAATAGCATTGATACAATTGAGCAGTCTCATTCAGATTTCCCCAGATTGCTTTCCTTAGGTGTGTGTGTGTGTGTGTGTGTGTGTGTGTGTGTGTGTGTGTGTGTTTAGTTCTGTGCAATTTAATCACATATGTAGGTTCAGGTATCTACCACTAGTCAAGATATGGAACAGTTCCAATACTACAAGGACCCCTGTTATGGATCTTTTGTAACCACACCTCCTTCTCTCCTACCATCCCTTTGCTTTTCAACTCATCCCTAACACTGAATAACAACAAGACTTAATTTTTAGGGGCACCTGGGTGGCTTAGTGGGTCAGGCCTCTGCCTTCGGTTCAGGTCATGATCTCAGGGTCCTGGGATTGAGTCCCTCATTGGGCTCTCTGCTCAGCGGGAAGGCTGCTTCCCCCTCTCTCTCTGCTTGCCTCTCTCCCTACTTGTAATCTCTCTGTCAAAATAAATAAATAAAATCTTTTTTTTTTTTAAAGACATTTTTTACAAAATTTTTATCATGAAAAATTTCAAGTATGCAGAAAAATGGAGATAATGGTATAATAAACCCCAGGGGCACCTGGCTGACTCAATTAGTAGAACACCATATCTTGATGTTGTAAGTTCAAGCCCCACGCTGGGGATGAAGATTACAAAAAAAAAAAAAAAAAAATTAAAAACAACAACAATAAAACAAAAGCCCTCAAGATGCCAGTTAACTAGGTTGGACAATTATTTATATTTTCCACATTTTATTTATTATTTTTGCTGAACTATTTTGAAGCAAACCATACCCATCAAGAAATTTCTCTGCTAAATATTTCAAAATCCATCTGCAAAAAGTAAGGGCCTTTCTTTCTCCTCCTCCTCCCCCTCCTTCTCCTCCTCCTCCTTCTTCTTTCTTTTACATAACCACAATAACTGACAATTACATAATTAAATAACTGATAATTATAATTATCATGCTTAACAAAAATAATTTCTTAATATTATCTAATACACAAATGGTATTTACATTTCCCCAATTGTTTTTAAATAAATTCTTAGGACTAAATTCTTAGGAATTTTTTTCAAATGAGAATACAAATAATAGCTACGTATCACATTTGGTTCTTATGCCTCTTAGGTTTTTTTAAATCTAAAGTGGACCTCCTTTTTATTCATGTTATTGATTTGTCTTGACCCCATATTCTGGACCTAATTGCTTCCTCATGGATTCATTTATTTTCTTCCTTCATCCATTTCATTTATGCATGTCAGTATATATAATATCTTTTTAAATAAACTTCTTTTATTAAAGTATACAAATAGGAAAGTGCAGCTTGAGTTTTTACCAAATGATCACTCATAAGTAAATAACAACCAGATGTACATTTAGATCATTAGGGGAACCCACAAGACCCTTCAAACCACTAACCCACCACAGAGGTAACCACAAGACACAGCACCTACATTTGAACTTTTTATGAATGGAATTATTAGAATGATTCCCTTTTATCTTGTTTCTTTCATTCTGAATTCTACTTGTGAGAAGCATCTGTGTTTTTGCAGATAGCAATTATTTTATTGTTATTTTTTCTTCCATCTATATATTCAATTGTGTGGCTATATCATTTATCAGTTTTGCTGATGATAAATATTTGAGTTGGTCAAATTTGGGAGCTACTGCAAACAGTATTGCTATAAGTATTCTTTTATATGTCTGTTAGTATACATTTGAGGCATATTTACACATAGCCCAATGAGTGAAAGTGCTCTGACGTGGGGTATGCTTATGTTAAAACTTTAGTAGATATTGATGATTTTCCATGTGATTCTACCAATTTACTCTCTTTATTTATTTATTTATTTTTCTAAAGATTTTATTTATTTATTTGATAGACAGAAATCACAAGTAGGCAGAGAGGCAGAGAGAGAGGAGGAAGCAGGCTGTCCGCAGTGCAGAGGGCCTGATGCGGGGCTCGATCCCACGACCCTGGGATCATGACCCGAGCCGAAGGCAGCGGCTTTAACCCACTGAGCCACCCAGGCGCCCCCCAATTTACTCTCTTAACAGAAAATGAGAATTCTAGTTCTCTACATTCCATCAACACTTGGTATTGTCAGTCTGTAACCTAATCCATCTGTGGGTGGGTGGTGGCATCTTATTGTTTTAATTTGTCTTTTTCTTATAGTTAATGAGATTGAGGGCAATTCCCATGTTTATTGGATATATGAAGTACCTATTCATATATTTTACCTATTATAAAATTGAGTCGTCTTGTTTTTTCTTGTTGACTTGTAGTTGTTTTGGGCTATGGATGCAAGTCCTAGAATGACTATATGTGTTTAAACAAATCTTGTGTGCGTGTGTGTGTGAGTGTGTATTAAAACTGATCATGGGTTTACATGCTGTCAGCCAGTCTTGATGTTAACATTCTTATATTTCACTTAATGATCTTAGCAGCCATTGAAGATTATTGCTTTGACCAAGACTGCCCAATAGAACTTTCAATTAATGAAAATGTTCTAAATCTGTGCTGTCAGAAGGATAGCTAACCAACCGAGTACTGAAATGTAGTAGTATGACTGAGGAATTGAATTCTAATATCAATTAATTTAGATGTTTTTATTTTTTACTTTCAAAAAGATTTTGTTTGTTTATTTATTTATTTATTTATTTATAGAGCATGAGCAGGGGAGGAGCAAAGGGAGGGGGAGAAAGAGAATCTCAAGAAGACTCTGCTGAGCTTGGAGCCTGATATGGGGCTTGATCCATGATCCTGCAATCATGACCTGAGCCAAAAAGCAAAAGTTATATGCTTAATGGACTGATGCCAGGTGTCCCTTAATTAATTTAAATTTAAGTAGCAAATTGTGGTTAGTGGTTACTATATTGAAGAATAAAAGTCTAGTTACATTATTTCATGCTTGTGATATCCAATTTTATCATCTCTTCTACACTTGTTAGCTGAGATTCTCCTAGAAAAAAAGGAGATCCAGGATGGCTTTATATTAAATTCACAGCCTGAAGTTTCTTTGAAACAGTGAGTGTGAATATGGTCTGCAAAGCAGAATAATGGTTGGTTTATAATTACAAACTTTCAGGTACATGCTGTCTAACTATCTTCCAGTTTCTTGTGGGTGAGAATATGGGATGGCTTTTCTTCAAGTTCACTTGCTGCTTTGTGGGGAGATGGTTCCCATTAGATTCTCCACACTGGGATTCTTTTCTTCTGTCATTCTCCTCACTTTGGCCAGGTTCAGAGCAATAGCAATTTCATTACTTGACTCACTTTTCTGTGTTCCTTAGACATTGGCCTGGTAACTCTTATGATCTTGTCAGATCTCTGATGATTTACAGAAGATCTCTGAAAATATTTTATAAAGTACTTTTAGTTACTCCTAGTAGGAAGTTTGGTCTAATGATGTTACCCATCCTATTTCCAAAACTAGAAATGGAACTCTATCATGTATTCTTTAAACCTCACAACAACTCTAAGGAGTTACTATTATTCTTCTTCCTGTTTTTTTTTCCCCAGATAAGCAGATGAGGCACACAGAAGAAACTTGCACACAATCACATAGCTAGTGGACATTGGAGCCAGAATTTAAATCCACTTCTAAGGGCACCTGGGTGGCTCAGTGGGTTAAAGCCTCTGCCTTTGGCTCCAGTCATGATCCCAGGGTCCTGGGATTGAGCCCTGCATTGGGCTCCCTGCTCAAGTGGGGAGCCTGCTTCCCCCTCTCTCTCTGCCTGCCTCTCTGCCTACTTGTGATCTCTGTCTGTCAAATAAATAAATAAAATCCTTTTTTAAAAATCCACTTCTATTTTACTCAAGGCTTTTCCCTTAAACACCCAACTATATACATTATTTAGATCGAAGACTTTCAGTGGCTTTTATGAGGAGTTATTTAACTTTTTAATTTTGCCTTTTTAAAGTATTAGATAACAATGAACCCAGATGCTAAATAAAAGGTGTTTAAATATTAAAATCAAGTTTTATTTTTAACATATTAATGGCTACTACCAAAAAATTTCAGGAGTTAAAATATATACTTGAAGTAAATGGTGAGGTGTTAGGATAAAAGCAAAAAAAGCACAGATAAAAATATTATTTGCAGTTGTTCCAGTTGGTAAACTAGCCATAGCTCCTTTGCCAGACCAAGTGAGCATTGGCAGCCAAGAACTCATGGCACATTTGTACTGAAACTTGCCCTCAACCAACAGGGGGTGGCATATCTGGCAATTTCTAGAAGGTTAAGGATTCTGTGTATGTGCTCCCCCAACCCTCACACCCAGTGGTCACAAGCCAACATGAGGGTATCAAAGACCAGTCCTCTTACCTCAAGGAGACACAAGTCTGTGGTAACATTCATTCTCTAGAGCTCCCTGTGGGATCAGGCTAAATATCTCTCATTAGTGTCTCTTCTTTCCTGTTTCCCTCACTCCCTTACACATTTCTTCAGAGCAGCACTACCTTCAGGAAGTCACTCACATGATTCATCTCACACTTGACTTCCCGGGAACTGAACTAAATAAGTTACCTTCCATTTCCTCCCTCTGCTCCATTTTCTCTTCCACAGAAATTCTCAATGAGTAGAAATGACCATGTCCTCTGATTTTTCCAGCCATGTTGAATACAGTCAGACAAGTATCTTTTTCTGAGAAGTTCTGACTAAAGGAAGGTCTTGGAATTATAGCCTTGGGGGCACCGGGGTGGCTCAATCAGTTAAGCCTCTGCCTTCTGCTCAACTCATGATCTCAGGGTCCTGGGATTGAGTCCCTCATCAAGCTCTCTGCTCAGCAGGAAATCTGCTTCTCCCTCTCTTTCTCAAATAAATAAATAAAATATTAAAAGAAAAAAGAGAAATTGTAGACTTCATTTCGAGGGAATTGAGAATTCTAGTCCACATCTTTTCTTCTATGTCTTTCTTCTGTTCTAGGATCTGAATCAGACATAGACGCTGTTTTCCAAGGGATTATGCTTATTTTTAAATGCGCCATTGTGTGGTCCAAGGTAAGTTACCCACTGGTATTAGTAGTCTCTGCTTCCAACAAACATAGCTACACAAAAAATACTACCTATTTTACAATTTGTATTTATCATTGAGTTCTAATCACAATGAGCAGTTTCTATTCTTATCTTTAGTAGGCAGAATTAACACTTACCCATGAATTACAACTGCTAAATTGCAAATGATCTCACTAGAGATTTTAAAAAATGATACTCCTGTGGCTTGTTAGATTCAATAAAATAGATAATGTAGTTTCTAAATATATCTAATTTTCAGGAAGAATATTACATGAAAGAAAACATTGTCTCAATATGTTTGATGATTTCTAAATTTAATTACACTATCAGTAGTGTAAAACATTTGCTTATATCTTTGTAGAAGCAAAGTGTTCCTACATAAAATAGCAATGCTAAAATTGTGAAGTTATAGATATGGTTAAGGCACAGGGATAGGAGAAGGGTGAGAAGTTTGGCAGGTCAAATTCAGGTATGTTTATTTATTGAACATCATAAGGTAGAGTGCTACATTAGATATTTAATATAAGGCATCCCATGTCAGAAATTGGCTCCAGGTGGATTTAAATAATTCACAGTTTAATTAAATGCAATCTAGAAACCCAATAGCTTTAGCAAATGACGTAGTCAGTGTCTCAGTTTGCACTTCTCTCTTTTACCCCAATACTAGCTTCTATTTCATACGTATCCTTCACTTTGACCAGTCTCTACTAGTGGTTCTGTCCAGTGGATCTCTTCCTACTCTCCCAGGAAATGTTATCCTTTCTCAGTCTTAAACTTCTCTGTTGGCTTTTCCCTGTTAGGTTAAAACTATATTCCAGCCACTTGCATCTTACAAAAACCATCCAAGTCAAAACAAAAACTTTTCTGTCCCTATAACAGTCAATCAGCAACACTTAAATAAAACGGCAATTATTTTTGTTAATGGTTTTTTAGTTACTAAAAATCACCATGAAATGAATCATACATACAGAAGAATGTATAATACTTACATGGACAATTTAACAATATAAATATGTATGTATCCATTATTCAGATTAAGAAATAGAACATTTAAGTAACATAAAAACCCTCCATGTCCCTCCATCAATTGCAGTTGCATCCATCTCCCTTCCCTTGAAGATAAACATTACCCTGACATTTATGTTAATTAGTTCCTTCCTTCAATTTGTAGATTTGCTGGGAGCCTGGGTGGCTTCAGTCAGTTAAACATCTGAGTTGGGTCAGGTCGTGATCCCAGGGTCTTGGGAATGGAGTCCCACTTTGGACTCCCTGCTCTGCAGGGAGTCTGCTTCTCCATCTGCCCCTCCTCCCACTTGTTCTCTCAATCTTTCTCTCAGATAAATAAATGAAGTTTTTAAAAAAAATTATAGTTTTGCCGCCTACATATGTATCTCTAAATAATACGTTCCTTAGTTTAAAAAAAAAAAAAAAGAGCAGAACAGCTGAGCGTCAAGTGAGTAGCAAGAGACTATCTTTCTCTACGAGGAAGGGTGACACTGGCTTCTAGGAGAAAATCAGCTCAACAGAGCCTGTGGGTCATGATTTGGCATCAGGTTCCCTGAGCATTTACAGAAATCCTTTCTAGGGAGGTCAGAGGGCAAGGGCCTTCGGGCAACCTGACAAGCATAGAGTTCACCATAGTTTAAGCGCTCTGACTAGATACTAGGCATTTAGCAAAAGTATGGCTAGAGAAGGGCATGGGGGTGGCTCAGTCGGCTAAGCGTTTGCCTTTGGCTCAGATCATGATCCTGGGGTCTCGGGATCCAGTCCCGCGTGGGGCTCCCTGTTCAGTGGAGAGCCTGCTTCTCTCTCTGCCTCCGTCTGCTTGTGCTTGCTCTCTCACACACTCCTTTAAATAAATGAATAAAATCTTAAAAAAAAAAAAAAAAGTATGGCCAGAGAGAGGGGAGCGCTCTGTTTTTTGCTTCTAAACTCCCCTGGTTCCTTCCAGACCTCAGGAGAAAGTCAAAGAAGAAACCTACAGAGAGAAGCAGTGGAGCTCGGAGGCAGAATAGCTACTTTACAAGCTAAGTACAGAAAAGAATCTGAGCATGGCCGGTCGGGGGTGGTGTGTGGGTGAGCATGGCTGGTGGGGGGAGGGGGGAGGGGTGTGGATTCTGTCCTCAGCTAGAGGAGAAGGAAAGAGAGAAAAGGAGGAGGAAGAAGGTGGTGGCAGCTGACAACAAGGATCCTAGGGATGCCAGTGTCCACCCGGTTTGTCCCTTGGGCTGCCTTCCACATCTGGTCCCCAGCTGCCATTCTGGGATCCGCCTTCAGGCTCCTCTTGGGGATTCTCTTTATCCTTCTTCTGGTCCCATTTCTAGTTTTTTTGTATCCCACACTTTCATCTTTACTGGTTTTTCAGTGGGCAGTTTCCCCAGGAGCGTCTTACCCTTCCAGGTAGGGTGGTCAATTTTTTGAGACATACATCTTAAAATCACACAGTTGCCTAGCATCCTGGAGGCACAGAGATTATCTAGAAACCTAATTGCTCCTCAAAAATTTTGGCATTGTTTTCCTTTTTTAGCTACTTTCTACTCCTCCTCCCCTTGGTATTTATCACCAGTTCCAGGGGGTACTCTGGTGTTGCCAATTTCCCAGACTTTACAGGATTCTGAGGTGTAAGTTAGGTCCGTCCTTGGTTTTCCCCAATATCAGTGGACGACTTGGCTTTCTCAGCTTTATAAATCAGTTACCCCTTGTTCCACTGCTTTCTAGCTTATGAAATTTCCTTGC